>NHTK01001235.1:0-26786 GCA_002938355.1 Panaeolus cyanescens | reverse complement strand
CCCAAACCACGAAAACCAGCACTAGTCTGAGGGGGTAATAACATAAAACACGGTTGAGCTTCATCAATGCGGTATCACGTCTTTGATGATGACAACTGCAATGAGCTGCGACGAATAAATAAAATAAAAAAAAAGCTGTCAACAGCTTGATCCAAGGACACAGAGGGGGTTTTGATATGCAGTCCGTGAAATATCTGAATCGTTTTATAATATCTAGGTATAGTACCCGAGTTGACCGATCATCGCTGGCGCTGATGGCCGTGCCTCGAGCAACGAACCATCGGTGGATGATGCATACATAACTTTTGGTACATGATGAAGTGGTCATCGTCATATTTCTCAGTCAGTCCGAATTTGTTCGCATTTCGAAGCTTTCGATCTATTACTGACGCTCATACTCTTGCGGGCGTCAAATTTCATGTTGGTGATCGAGACTCCGAGTCCCACTAGTATATTTTACGAGGACTGGATTATCAGCTTTCCAATCACTCGCATTCGCATGAACAGCACACCATCCACAGGAATTACCACTTACCATGATCACAATGAAGCGCCCACCATACCAGCTAGATGAAGAACTCAAGGCTCAAGCCATTCACAAGAGCCGTGTCTCCTTCCCTTCAAATTCCAATAACCTCCAAACGTCAACGTTCACAAAACGACCAACCGCTCCCACTCCAGGGTGTATCAATGCATCTCATATCACAAATAAAAAAACAAAATTGTAAAAAAGCAAACATAAAAAAAGCATATGCATCAGTCATACACCCCAAAACCATCTACGTTACATGTACACAACCTCCATACTCTTCTCTTCTCTTCTCTTCATCATTTTGCTTGTACTATGGCATTTACTTGAACTGTAAAAAAAGGAGGGAATCAGTCAAGAGAACAAAAAGAGTCGCAAAAACGAAATCCAACTCACGTTCTTTCCATCCGTCCAGGTCTTGCCGTCAATCTCCAAATCCCAAGCAAGAGCAGCCTCGAAGAACTTCTTGTCCTCCTCGTTGCCCTTAACATCCAACTTCTTGTACTCATAGCTCTCCCAATCGGGTGCGCAGTCAACACCAGCCTTGATATCCTGTCCCCTCACAATCAAAGCTCCAGAAAGCCTGTTGTCGTTGTTGGTGCCCAAAACACCCATAGATCCAAAGAGGTATTTGCGGGATGCCTCAAGGCGGTTGAAGAACCCTGTGATCTGGTTGGCAGACATGAAAGTCTGAGTGAGCTCCTCGTTGTACTTGAAGTCAATGCGCCAGATGGAGAAACCATCATAGTCGAAGCTAGGGTTTTGAAAAAAGCGCATATAGTCAGTCATACAAATCAAAAATAAAAGAATCGCCGACTCACTTCTCGTAGAACCACTCCAAGGCACCACCAGCTCCCCTTGTCTCCTTGTTAGAGTAGGCACGCTTCCAGTCCTCGAGGTTGAAGGTGCTCTTGGGCAAGTCATCGAGGGGGTTCTTGGGCTTGGGGGCAGCAGGGGCAGCGGGCTCATCATCATCCTCCTCCTCAACCTCCTTCTTAGCGGGCTTCTTCTCCTTGGGAGCAGCGGCGGGCTTGGGGGCTTCAGCCTTCTTCTCCTTGGCGGGAGGAACGTACTGAACACCCTTCTCGGTGTAGACGGTCTCGCCGTAGATCTCCTTGAGCTTGGGCTGGTTGACAATGGTCTCGAGGTGGCGGATGAGGTTGGGGAGGGAAGCGCGGGTGGTGGCGTCAACGGTGAAGGTGACGGCCTTTTGGATGAGCCCGGCAACAAAGAGATCAGCGAGGGTGATGCGCTCGCCGACGAAGAAGGTGTTGAGCTTGAGGTGAGCATCGAGGGTCTTCAATGCGCGGAGCTGGCGCTCGAGGAGGGTGGTGTGGGTCTATAGAATATCAAGTCATTAGGGGTTTACTTTGAATAGATTCAAAGTGCAACGTACGGGCTTGTTGTAGGGGATCTGACCTGAAACGAGGAGACGGATAGAGTTGGTGTGGACGTCAACCTCAGACTCGGCGAGGTGGATCCACTGGTCGACAAGGGCGGCGTCCTCAGTGGCATTACCGAGGAGACCAGAGTTGGGAGCAAGGGAAGCGACTAAGATGAAAACGGGTCAACATCGAGGTAAACAACGAAGAAAATCAAAGAAAATGATCAGAAATATAAAATTCTCGACACATGTCATTAAGACAGGGATAACTGAAAAATTTCAAAGAATATTTCATCATAACAACAAGAAAGAGCCCATCAAGACGCCATCATCCCATCCCAGATAAGATAAACCTCATCAATTCAATTTCAGATAAGATAACATCCAAAAAATCCAAACACGTCTGATCCACAATCTCCAATGCTCTTCCTTGCCATATAAAATTTATAAAAATGACAGAAATGAATACTCACTGTAACGAGCAATAGCAGCACCCTCAAAGAGCTTGAAGCCATCAGCGCCTTCCCAGGCAGGGATCTTGCCGTGGGGGAACTTGGACAGGAATTCGGGCTTCTTGTTGTCGACAAAGTGCTCATAGGCGGCAGGGAGAGCAATCTCAACACCACCGAGGGCAGCAACAGCCCTGATCTGTTTGTTTCATCCGATTTTTTTGGATTGATTTCGAGCAGGTCGTTGTGATCGTTGTAAAAATGACGATAGACGATAGATGAACAGATGATAGCCGGAGATTTCAATGTTGATAATGCATAGATCGAAAGGCAAAGTAAGAGACGATTAGATTGATCGTTCTTGAGCGTTGGTGGTGAGATCAAGTGCTACTCACAACTTTGCCAGAGGGCTGGGCTGGGACGGTCCAAAGAGTTCCTGCAGAGGGCATTGTGTGCGATGAAGAGACTTTTTGGTTTTGGGGGAGTATAAAGGGAGAAGGAGACGAGGAGAAGGTTGAGGAAGAAAAGAGAAGAAGGAAAAAAAAAGTTTGCGACGTTTCTGTAATCTATCTTTGCCATCGCTTTGTCATGTGACGTTGATAATGTTGAGGGTGGGCTTTTTGATCCTTGATTAGATCGCCCGTGTATTCAGAAGCTTAAGCTTAGGTCGAGATAGACTTGGATATGTTCGACGGATCTTGCTATCATGATCTTATCTGCTTTTCTATGTTCTATCATCGTCGTATCCTTGTTGGTGAGCGCCCATCGCCACATGCGAGCCTCATGTTCAGGGACATTATTCGAACAAGCACGTTCATGAGAATCACATCTTGGCATCACAATTCGGCCCATGTTCTATATTCGAGCAACGTAGAGAGTCCTAAAAGCTTGATTATAAAAGCAGAAAGCTCGCACATTGGAACCATTCTTTAGTCATCCAAGCCTAGAATATCAAAGACCTTCGACGATCGAGGTGTAATAACACACTTGAACGGTATCGGATGGCTATCGAGAATAAATAAAATAAATTTCAGTTGTGAGCTCAAGTGTCAATCATAGGTCAGAAACCATACCTAACAGTGCCGGTACTTTGATCATGAACAGGCTCCACCACCTTTCCGTTCTCTTTATACTTGTCAATATTACAACACGCCAGCGTCATCGCACACGCAATGAACACAGACGCGTCCGCCAGAATTCGTCCTGGGCAAATTCTACAATAGAAAGAAATCAGCGTTGCTTCCACACATAGCTAGGAGAACAGCAAGAACCGACCTTCTTCCAAATCCGAAACATACACCTGTGGGATCAGGCTCGGGGTTCAGACCGAGAAATCTCTCGGGGTTGAATCGGAAAGGGTCATGGTAGACGCGTTCGTCATGAAGCATTTTCCTAGATAACCTTCATCTCAGTATACAAGATGGATTCAATTGGAAGAATGACGACGATACCAAATATTGGGAATCACAATTGAACCTCCAGGAATGAAGTATCCCTCGTGGATGTCATCATTGAGCACCGCATGCGGTATCCCTATCAGCGCATCAGGCAAAAAATCTCTCGATGACATTCAAAAAGACTTACCTGTAGGTGCAACAGTATGCCATCGAAGCGCTTCAAGAGCAAGAGCATTCGTGTAAGGCAAATTATCACGGTCCAAAAACAGCGGGAGCCGATCACGTCCAACAACCGAATCGAGCTCTTCTTGCGCCTTTTTCATAACCTCGGGGAATAAAAGCATAGCGAGGAAAAAGGAGTTGATCGTTGCAACAGTCTATCGAGAGTGTTAATAGTAGTCGAAGGTCAAAAGGATGAACATAACGGTATCTGCGCCTCCTCCATACATGGCGTTAGAGGACCATTTTATGTCTTCTTCTTGCTCTGAGGTGAGGTCCATATTTTCGGACAGAAGCCGTGAAGTAAAAGAGGTCTCGGCCTTTCCTTCTGCCTAAGAAAACATATCCTTCAAGTCAACATTCGTCGCAAGTGAAGTACTATAAATTCTCATGTCCGTACCATTTTGTCTTTAACAAACTTGATAGGGATTTCGGCCAATTGGAATGTACTTTCTCTCCAAACCTTCGCAGTGGCCTTGAATCTACCCCCAGGGAACCATTCAGGTAGGAATCGTACTACAAAGCAGATTAGCGTCGTTGGGATGCGACAGATCTAGAAAGAAATAATGTGAATGCGTACAAGCAGGAATGGCGTTCACCCAGTAACTTCCTGGAGCAGTGCCCTCTGAGAAATAGGTTAACACATCGTCCGCAAGCTTCACAAGTGGATCGTTTGTTTTTTGCCCAGGATATCCATACGCAATACGCAACACGATAGAACCTGCGGTTCTAGTGACAAAGCATCATCAACATTTACATTGTCAAATAGAAACGCAATCACCACATACCTTCGAACATGACTAAACAAATCATCCGGTTCACGAAGAATCCTATTCACAAACTTCCTCGTCTCATCCTCTTCAACAGGGAGGAAAGTTTCCATAGACGACGGCGTCCCAATAGTCTGATGAAAATCAGTCCTAATATGCTTAAAACGCTCCTGGTGTGGTTGCATCATAGCCACCAAATTATCCCAGCCACATAATTGGCACATGTAAAGCCTGGGACGGCCAGAATAAATAGAACTCTTTTTATCGAGCAGGTTTATAGCAGCTTCAGATGAGTTGAGGATGATGATGCGTTGACCCATCACTGAGACGGATACGATGTCGCCTGTATATGTCTTTAGTATTCTGCATAAAATATATTTACAAGGGAGGCAATGATAGCACCACGTACCGTATTTTTCTGCCCATTTGGTAAAGGTAAGCCATTCTTGTGACGATGGCATGTCGAGAAAGTTGCCAATTATTGGCCATGCTTTCGGACCAGGCGGAAGCGGTGCTGGTGGGCGAGTAACCCAGCGTTTGATTATATACAATCCAGCAATAATGAGAGATGCATCGAGAAGAGAGAGAGTATAAGCCATGGTGTATTGGGCAGGCAAAACGTGATACAGTAGAATGTTTGCGCTTCTCGTATATTTATAGTCACGTCCTTGAATGTCCTGAAAAAATGTTACAGAGAATCATTAGCGAAGTCTCCGGTTGGTTATGTGTTCCCAACATACCTAAGATTCCTCGAGGTTTGGAGTTGCAAGATGAGTATCATGGAACTCTTGGATAGTTCTTTGGCTCATGGGAGCAACCAACGTCTCCGCCTTGTCATAAGCTCCACTTGTCCCAAGGGTCACCATTTCGCAGCACAGAGAAGTGGATTTGTTTGTCCTCTTGGAAAAGTGAAATGCAGACTGGCAAGCATTTTGACCCCATGTTCTAGGTCGATTATTAGGTAGCCGACAGACACCGACAATTTCAACACTGTGAATCAGAGAACTTCTTGGTGATTTAACTTCGTGTCATTATTGACCCAAAAGAAACTTTTGACGATGATGGTCGAGGAAGAGGTCAACTGAGAGGAGACATCCGTGTTGTCCTCACTGCACAACAAGGCCAACATCCGCGTTACTGTTTCCCGTTTCGGGAACCAGAGAACGCGACAAGGCCTGCCCTAAGCACTCTCACGTGACTACTAATGGGCGTGTTTCGCGTCGCGCTCATCCACAAAGTGGCTTGGTCGATAGACGACATTTGTTTCAATCTTTATCTGCAATCTATGTTGTTGCTTAGGCAATAATTTTACCGAGGTATGATTGGTACAACAACAAAAATAGACATAAGTCGCTCAGAAACCGCGATTGTCAACAACATTTAACGGGAACCTCCTTGTTAGATACAATACAACAATCTCGTTACTATGTGGCTTGTGTTATGGCCATGCCCTAGACTATATATTCCCCCATGTTATACTGTACCAGCACAAGCAATATCCCGATTCCCAATGCCACTACCCGAATCAGCTGCAAGACCTCGAAAGCCTCCGACTCTATACCAACAAAGATTTTCTACTCCAGTCCTCAAATCACATATTTCTATCCACAACACAGCATATCTGCATTCCAGGCTGTGCATATCTACTATTCAAAGCAGTGTTAATAAAGGGCAGAACGCACTACAATCGCGTCCGCCGACTCGGATTGTAACACGTTATCTCGACCAGGTCACACCCTTGATAAGCACACGCGTCAAAACACACGCCACTCGTACGCGTCGCCTATAAAAGGGCTCTGCTGGCCAATTTTTTTTTCTCTTAACAACGTTTCCTTTCACCACCACCACCTCTGGACCGTATCTGTTCCAACCTTTTGCAATCTACCGCCTATATTCATCAATATCCTATCTACCTCATTCCACTTCATTCAACGGACCAGCTAGACTGATTCCACAGCAAAATGTCACCATCCCGTACCAAACGTAATGCCGAATCCACGAGCTACTCTAATATGTGAGTTCATGCACCGTCATCTATCCCCCTCCGATGTATACATGCTAACGAAACACCAATGCCTCCAGGGACATCGATACTCGTCCTATCCCTGAAACGCCTCTAAAGGGGTGAGTGGCACAACCAACGCTTTCCTGATTCGGGTGACAAAGAACGGAACATTGACTCGTGCCCTTTGTTTCATTCCGCAGGGTCATGCTGACTAAGCCGCTGGACGACACAGCGCAAATGTACGAATCGGACAAAGGAAGTCCTTTGTACTCGCCCAGGAGATCTGGAAGGAATGCTATACCGCGTACGCAGGGCAGTCCAAGTCCTTCGATAGGTACTTCCACAGCCCCTCTCGTAATATTTACCACACAATCTAACTGATCGCGTTTTCTTATCATCGTTAGATCGTCGTCGGGTTGGCGGTCCGTCTCCAGAAGAGTTGGAAGAGAGTCGTAAGGCTTATGCCAAATCGGAGCCTTTACGACGGAACCCTCCACGACCACTTCGACGACAAGCGCGCGTTACTATACCAGCTACGCCTACATCTCGAAAGCCTAAACCGAAGAAAAAGGACGAAGTCGAGAAAGTCAGCTTCCTCTCTCGTGACAAGGTGAAAAGGGTGCATTCGGACATTGAAGATTCGGATGACGAGCTGCCGGTGTATCATAAACCAAAGAGGATGAAGCGCACCCCTAGCTCGAGCTCGAGAGAGGCGTTCACGGCCAATCTTACGACTCGGGAGCAAGGAAAACGCGCCCGGGACTCGGAGGAAGATGCCGAGGATGAGGCAGATCCTCTACCAAGTCATAGGGCAAAGAGAATGAGGCTTGCTGAGAGTTCGAAGGTCGTGACAGACTCTAACTCCCAGAAGCCGGAACGGGAACAGGTACCGCCATTCCGCTATCGTCTTCGTAGGAGAGGAGAGCGAAACCTGAAGTCCAAGTCTTAGTTAGTAGGAATAATTGATAACGCTCGTCCAATAATCTATTCGAACAATATTTCTAATATTTGTCCAATTAAATTATTCAATTGATTGCCATTCAGATGCAGAATTGATTTTTTTTTCATGTTTTTCGAATTCGTCGAGTGCTCAAGAATAACACTCACTTCACCTCGCAAATCACAGGACACTTAATTATCTCGAAACTCGATAGGGAAAGGAGAGAATTGCGTTGTACAGTGACGAGAGGGAAACGAGTGCTCATTCTGAGTCATTCGAGAATTGAAATGTTAGGTTGTGTTGTCGAGGGCCAAAGCATTGACACAGAAAACTAATCAGAGCGCTAATTCTCCAGTCCCCAGATCACAGGACAACCTGATCCAAACCTCGTAAGCAGAGAGTTAAGAAAAGCAAGGTTGTACAGTGTTGAGGAGGAGATTGGCGCTGAAGTGGTATCTGAGAACTTCATGGCACAATAGGGAGATGGATAGACAGAGACGAGAATGTAGGACAGAGACGAGAATGTAGCTTCGCAGAGGGCGCGGTCTTATATAGCGCCGCACTTCACCTCGCAAGTCACAGGACAACACCCCCTTTGTCTTACATGATGAATGAGACGTGCAAAAGTGGTACTGTACAGTGATGAAAGGGAGTGAGCGCTATTATAGATCATTCACCACTCTGCAAAAATCTAAAGACAGGATGGAGCAGGAGAGAAAAGCAGGATTGAATGATGATTGAACTTGACTTCGAGGACGCTCCTTTTATACCTATGGCCATACCTAAGGCCCTAGCAAATGAGAAGGCCCTGAAGGGCATAAACTGGCTCATTTGTTCAGCATGTAATTCAGAGCACACGCAAACAGAGTACTCTGTCGCAATTGTTTGCATTGTTAGTCTAAGGGCTAGCGCTATGGCCGGCGGGCCAGACCACCTTGTTTATTTCACGTTTCTCATATCATTTGTCTCATATTCATGAGACGCATTACTCATGCAATTCACGAGAAGCCCGCCCTCTGAGCTTATTTGGCCTTGTCTGATTCGTTATTATGACCATAGGAGGAGTCGGCACCATTAGCGCTCACTTCAAAGCTTGCCTTGAACAAACACCTAAAAGGGTCTGGGTGTGACGTCACCAACACTATACGATTAATCATTCGAGCTTCACGGTGCTTTTCGAGGCATTATACTTCCAAATGAACGCAGAACCCTCCAACTCACACCAAAATCATGATATGACTCGACAGCCGTGCATCGACGTTCTGCTTTATGCCGGCGCCATTTCTCCAAACTCCATCTGCAAGATCGGATAGCTTATCAGGGATTCCAGGCACCACACAATTGTATTAAGCCATTAACTTTGACACTGCTAAGATTATTCGCTATAAGCACCGTGTACACAGGCTGGATTTGATAAATTTTCGACTTGGAAAGCCAATGGTCATGAGGTTCGGGGACTTTTCCAGTCTGAACGATGCCTGTGGAGTCAGACTGTAGACAGAACCGCAGCAGTCGGCACCGCCTTATGTCTCAGACCGCGTGCCAAAAGGAAAGAAAGAAAAAGTGTTTGTTTTGTGTGGCAGTTAGCTCGGTTCCAAGGTGCGCGTTACACGAGGCGGGCGGGAGCGGCAGAAGACCGAATGGGATTATCTCTTGTTCAAGAATCTCAAGCCAACTTTCCTAGTAGAAGAACTCAACGAAAACAACAAATGACTTGAGCGTTGTCATTGACATCGTGATTATGAGTTGTGGAATTTAATATAAGGAATGTGGGCGCCAGAGTACAAGACGCGTGAGGTGCTGTTTTAGTCCTCAAAACGCTACATTTTTGGGTTTCTTGACTCTGAAAGACGCGTCATAACACACAATACGATGGTTACTTGACGCGAATGTGTACTGATTAGAATGATTAGGGGGTTATAATTAAGAGTAATGGAAAAAGAAGATGAAACACGAGGTACCGCGAAGATACTCCTTTTGGTTATGAGCTGTCAAACTTGCTGTCACATTTGCCGCCCATATATAGAGCAGAAATACCTCGTGTACGTGAGAATGACTAGGTCGTGGAGTCTTTATCGCTGCAAAATCCCTGACATACACGTATCTGTCATTAATAAACAGCGAAAGCAGTGTTTTGCTCACCATATATGGTGATGTAAACAGTAATAACTGTCAGTGGGTGGACATTTACACCATCGATTTTACGCTTCAGGAACTTTGCGGAGAGGAAAGGTATCTTAGGCAGTGTTTCTGGGTCTCTGAACTTGGGCTTCGCACCATATAAGGAGCAATTAACAAGCAGGTAGGGAAATCTAGGGTTCCTATGACACATTTAAATTCGCTATAAACGGCTTTCTACGGACGTGAATTTCAGTTATAAGGAGGCTGGTAATTTACAGAACATCCCAGCACTCCAACCCACACTCCCAGCTCTACTACTTCATATTCCACCTCCACAACAAAAATCCATTATCCTCTTTCACCCCCACACACTCTAAACATGCCAAGGATTACCCGTTCGCAAAACAAGAACACCTCATTAGAACAACAACGCCGTAGCCCCCAAACAAGGCCATCCACAACACCCCCACCAGAGCAAGAAGTTCCTTTGAAAAGCACTAGAAGACGAATCGTAGTCCCTCGAGTAACCAAAGCGACTTGCAAACGTGCTGAGGGCAGGGGGAGCTATCTGACAGAATCTGAAAGATTCCAATATCTTCAGCTGCACCCATGTGCGGGGTATGTCGACAAAAACGGGCGAGTGATTGTATGCAGAGTGTGCGACAAATATGATGCATCCACAGACGAACAGGTCCCACGTCATATCATGTGCGACACCCGCAAAGGGACACACTACGATCTCACTGCCTGGAGAAAGCACTGTCAAAAGACCAAGCTTCATGGCAAGGCCCTGGTACGTGCACACCGGCTGTTTGAAAACAATGGGAAAGATTTCCCAAAGGCTCGCAGCCGGTTTACCCAAAGGTATCTCGACGAGTACGGAGCTCAACTGTCGCGAAGAATATGTCAAAAAGATCTCGAGAAGAAGAACCGTGGAGGAAAACAGCGACAGCAAGAGCAGAACGTGAACGTGAACGTGAACGTGCCCTCGACCTCCACTTCCGGAGGGTACGTAGCTCTACACAACGTCGACATGCACATGTCGCAGTCGTCTGCAACTGTGCAGCCCCGGGCCCAACCTCACGCTGAAGGAAGCTTGAACCCGATCCAGAATTCGCAGGTGCTTCTTCCTGGTGCATACCCAGCGCCATGTACATATCAAGACACTGACATCGAACCGGAGACTGGTGTACCTTATGAGACTCTGATGATCATGGAGCGCAATATGCACGTACGCCTTGCGAGACAGAGGATGTCGTGCTCTCGTACGCATTAATCCATCTCCCTATCACGGACTACATACATATATCATTGATTTATCCATTGTTTTTATTTTTACTCGGACATGTCGCATAGTTTTATTCCATCGCTTTCTGTATTTTTTATTCATCATTCGTATAGGACTAGTGGTAATAGTAGTAATTTGGACACAATTTTGTATCATAGATATCTTTTTCAATTCACTAGCATTTCGTTTCGAATCTGTTGTTCATAAACATTGACATCACTAACTCCGAGTCGTGCCAATACTGAAGTTCCGAATCTGGGCGTCTGGCATATCAAACATGCCGGCGCTTGATGTTGAAACTTGATCTCACCTCACACCACAAATAACTCAAGCATTAAAGAAATGCCCTCACAGCGCCCCAAAACTTCATTCTACAGGCCTCGCCAAACCGATTGTTCAAATATCCATCAAATACGAAACAGCACAACAGTACCCTCTCACTGTAAGATCCTAACGCCCACTGCCCACCTCCCACCACGTGCCCCATGGCCCAGTTGGTTAAGGCGTCCGACTGTTACATTCGCGTCCAGATCTTGAGGTGTGTCCATCTCAAGATGTGGACGCGGCTGAAAATCGGGAGATCGAGAGTTCGAGCCTCTCTGGGGCAGTTTGTTTTTTTCGTGGTTATTTTTGTTACAATTGGTTAAGGATACGGATGCGGCGATGCTGACGTAGAAGACTTGAAGCTTGAATGTTTGAACTTGTAATTGTGTTTGTTATGCACCACTGGCACTGATTGGATTTGTGTAGGTGTCGTTGTGCGTGTCTCGAGTTTATGTCAGGAGACAAGTGGATAGCGAAGAATTCATTTTTTGGAGCACGTAGTACTTGTTCACTGATTTTATGTAAATTGTTGCTGCAAATACCAAATCATATTATTAAACTCCCTCTTCAGAGTGTGAGTACAATCGGAGAGTGCGGTTGGAGTGCCCCGGCTGTGGGATTGACAACTCAACAAGAGAGCAGCACCGATAGCGTGTCAACAGGTAAAAAATATAGCACCTTGCCCGCGTGAAGAATGAAGTCTACATAAAGTAGAAGACATAAACGAGTCGAAAGGGACGAGATTGGCAGGTAAGGGATCCAGAGAAAAGTCAAGGAGGTAGGATATGAGAGTCTGGGGGGTATGTTAGTAGGTCGTTGTACTAGGAAATTGAATACATGCCAGTAGATGAGATCACTGGGACCCAGGAGTTGCAGCACGTACCCCAGGCCAAGGCCAGTTATTGATGCCCGTTAATTTCCAATAATTAGCTGAGTATGTCAGGACATTCACATAATGCGTCCATGACTTTGGACGCTTGATACAACAGAGGATACGACTATAGGAATGTTAGAGAGATACCCCGAAAATTCGTACAAATAAACTCACTTACCACTGTGATCACTGGTAAGATCATCAGAGCTGTCCAGGCACAGGCGTATACGTCTCAACGACGCTTTCTGGAACATTTTCAGAGGGCACAAACGGCTCCCAGATCTCCAAGCACCGCACAACCACTATTTCATGGCCCTCGTGTTCCGCAAGGGGGGATTTTTCAAAGTGAACCACGCCACTTCCTGCAACCAGTAATCAAGTCAGCAATGGATGCTTGTTAGATATTGTGTTCGAGTTGGCGAAAAATGAACCAAGTGGACCATATGCACCAGATTGAGAGTAACGCAAAAACGGCACTGCGATGTTAACACGACAAGTCCCTGATTCCGAGTATGGGATGAGTCGTACTGTACGAGGGGTTTTACGTGCAAGGTGTGGAGGGTCTTTGCAATAAGGATGCTCCATGGACCTGGAACGGTCTGATAGCTTTGTGGAATGGACAAATCATAGCCTTCGGAGAAGGAGGCCAACAAAAGCGTAGTTGGGCGGTATGTATCCAGTATGATAATGGGCTGCTCAAGCTCGCTGAATCGTTTTGGATAGAGTCCGAATAGTTCTATCTGGTTGAGAAATTTATCGTCCGAATATTCCATGATTGTTGATATAGAAATTTGCGACGGCAGGGATGAAATGAAAATAGATTCATGTTGGACTGCATTCAACGTTGTCGTGAGGAAGAGACCTAGAGTTCAAATGGTGATGATGATAATAATAAAAAGAACTACTAAATGTGACATGTGACATTAATCCCATGTTAAACTTGAACTGCTTTCGTCGCAAACTTTTCTCAAAACCACGATGGAATGTTCAGAGAGCTACGTTATTTACAAAGTCAGCGTACCGGACTATTAAAACTCTGGATTCAACACGATTCTCAGAACTTCAACAGCAATGTATCATCTTGGAGGACGAACGCCGTGTGGGTCCATCATTGACACTTCCAACAGGAACAATGCGCGTTTATTATCCTCTCAGAAGTCGAAATTCTATACCTTTCCCAGCTGGAACAAAAGGATTTTTATACCACCACCTCCCACCTGGCCGTCCCGAATACTCTGCCCAACTCCGCTTCCGCGTCACACCCACCGACGACCCCGCTTCTTTCTCTCAAGGCTACGATTTGCCCATTCCGCAAATCTATCAAAAGCTCCCGGGGCCATGGAACATCTCTCTCGTCAAGATATTGGGCACCATCCACGCTAGACCCCTCAGCGAGCTGTTGCTGCGCGACGGTCTCATCCAACAGCACACTCTTGATATGATACACACCCACTGCGCCGAGCATAGCTTCAGCAAGAAAGCCCGTCTGTTGTTTGACCTCTCCGATCCATTTGTCTATCGTCGTAGTCCGGCTGATGTCGCGAGATGTCAAGCCCACCTCTTCCCATTTTCACCATCTGGTCCTCATATCGTGACGCTGAACATGCTTTTTTCGCAGCACTTTCAATCTGGTGACGTATCATATCCATATCCATATCCACAATGCAATCCATTTTCTCATTCTAATCATGATATCTGAACAGGCACTGCCGTATTCCGCCTCGAAAAATCACCATACCCACAACACCAAGACCGCAGAGTCGTCGTGTTGCGGTGTATGGAGATATGGGAGCCCTTTGTACCGCGTCCTCACTGTTCCGAGAGGCACATAAAAAGCTACAGACCTGTCGCAGGCCAGCTCTTAACGCTCGTGCAACGCACATGGTCATTGGATATTGATGATCATAAGGAATCGTATTCTGTGGAAGGGTTGAGGATGCTTTGGGATTTGTCTCCTTGACTCTGAGTTTGGAGTTGGGGCTTGTGAGTGGGTAGTACTAGTGGTGCGTAATACGAGTGTGCATTTATATCATTATGGCTGTTTTGGTGTTAATTTTCATCTAGAAATGATCTTGTTGCTGCGCCTTTGAATTTCACGGGACCACGATGCTGCGGCCTTTCAGTTCTAATTCCTCTGTTTGTCAATATGGAATGAACAAGTGGGATTTTAACCGGATGTTTGAGTTGTGTAGTGGGGAAAGAGTGAAACCGGGGATTTGGTCCTTAACCCTTCTACTTGAAGTTATTGCAGTCGAGACCAACTCGAGTAGTCTCAGTCTGACGCGGTGTTTCTATCACATGACCGCGTTCTAACTTCATGCCCTCATGTCATTGTCAATGATTCATGTCAATGACGCGACGCGTCCTGGCCCCTACATCAGCTTTTCATACAATGATAGACGCGCAAAATAAAATCGACTTGTATTTTTTTATTTTACTTCTCCCCATATACGCTGAAATTTTAGAGATATGTAGATGATGGCCATGGCCAGAGAAAGAACTCTTTAGACTGGTCTCGTTGAGAGCGTACGTAGGCTTGAGACGGGGCGGTATATATGTTTGATGTAATTGCTCCCTTTGGTCGGACACCACATAGAGTGTAGGCCAGGCGAATACGAGGCCCTTTTGAGAGGCGTCTGAATGGTGAACACATATCCACCATGTCAAGTTGGATAGAATTAGCTGTCCATCTCCTCCGCATGCGGCTTATCCTATATCAATGGTCCTCGTCGCTAGCCCTTGGTAGTCATGCGTTGCAAAATCAATATACACATTCCAATCTAAATTATAATTTTAATTATAACTAAATATCATTGAAAGGGTTAAGTAATAGGTCAAGAAAAACGGCCTGAAACACATGATCAAGTAACCACGCACACAAGTCAAGTCCAAGTCAAGTCAAAAGGCAGCAACAAGATCATGTCTACATGAAAATTAACACCAAAAACAGCCATATAAATGCACACTCGTATGACTCACCACTCGTACTACCCTACCCACTCACAAGTCCCAACTCAAACTCAGAGTCAAGGGGACAAATCCCAAAGCATCCTCAACCCATCCGCAGCACGCGATTCCCTATCGGCATCAATATCCAGAGCCCAAGGGCGTTGTTTGAGCGGCACGAGCTCGCCCGCGACAGGTCTGTAGTTTTTTATTTTCATCTCCGAACGCTGAGGATGCGGAACGAAGGGCTCCCATATCTCCATACACCGCAACACGACGACTTTGCGTCCTGCGTGTTCTGCGCATGGTGATTTTTCGAGACGGAATACGCCGGTGCCTGTTGAGAATGAGAATGAGGATGAGAAAATGGATAGCATTAGATTGGATTGGATTGGATTGGATTGGGGTGTGGATATGATACGTCACCAGATTGAAAGTACCGCGAAAGAGGCATGTTCAGCCACACATTATGAGGACCAGATGACGGTGAAAATGGGAAGAGCTGGGCTTTACATCCAGGGCCATCACACGGTGTACGACGATACACGAACGGATCAGAGAGGTCAAATAACAGACAGGATTTTCTGCCTAATCTATGGACGGAGCTGCAGTGGGTGTGTATCAAGTCAAGAGTGGACGGTTGGATGAGGCCGTCGCGCATCAATAACTCGCCGAGGGGTCTAGCGTTGCTGGTGTGCAAGGTCCTGAGGAGGGAAAGAGACCACGGCCCGGGGAGCTTTTGATGGATTTTTGGGATGGGTAGATCGTACTATCATCCACCAGTACCTCGTGATCCCTAGTACTTCGTGAGGCCTCAAATTTATGCCCTTCCCGTCACTTTTTTGGAATGAAAATTGTTGCATTTGGCTTCTAGAATACATACCAACTACTTGTCCAATTTTCAGAGCAAAATTCGAAGATTTGAGAGGTGGTCTTTTTGTGGATTTTGTCACGCTTGCCGAGGACGGCAGAGCGGACATTGAAATGTTTGATCGTGAATGAGTGCTCATCCATGGTGGACTCTGTCGCGTCTCTCACCCGCCTGGCCCCTAACGGCTACCCGATGGCCCCTCGTCGCAAGTCGACTTCCAAGTCCAAGCGCCACAATAGCCGTGCATTTCATGATCCAGCATATGAAGAGCGCATTCAGCAAGCTATAGACGCAAAGTATGGAGATGGGCCAGAGAAGGATTGGACGTGGTCGCAGTTGTCGAAATTCTACTCTGTAAGTTGTTACACTAATTATTTTAAATTTATATCTAACGTTTCAACACAGGTGGCTTATCAAACACTCAGAGATAGAGCCTCTGGTAGACATCGGGCTATGTCTGAAGCAGGAAAGGAGCGAAGACTCCTCAATGGCGCGCAGGAGAGTGCCATGCTCAGCTGGGCTGAGCAAAATGCAGCTGCAGCTGTACCATGGGATATACGGGATATGCGAGCGCATGCAAGTCTCATCTCAGGGAAACATGTAGGCAAGAACTGGCCTGCACGCATGGTGAAACGGTACCCACAGATCGTTGCAGCAAAACCAGCAAAACTCGACCCCAAACGAGCCAATAACTTCAATGAAGCCGTTATCAACGATTTTTACGACAAACTCGAGCAACTCTTTTCGGATTATGGTGAAATACCCCCAGAGCAGATTTGGAATATGGACGAGAAGGGAATACAGCTAGGGGGAGGGCGAAAGGGGAGCACACGCAAATACATGTATTTCCGAAGTCATCGCAACCGCTATAAAATCAGTAGTGATAATCTTGAACTCGTCACCGTGGTTGAATGCATTTCTGCAGCTGGCGCTAGTATGCCAGTTTCATTTGTTCTTTCTGATGGTCCATTACCTGATCCACGATCCATGTCTGAGGAAGACGTGGCCAGGTGAGTTTATTCCTGTGTTTCTGGGTATTTATCTAACAATTCATTTACAGTGTTGCAACATCTGCTTCGGGTTGGACAGATGATGACCTTACGTTGTGTTGGGTTAAAGAAGTATTTATTCCAAATGCTCAGAAAACAGTCGTTGACCCCGAAAAGCCAATTGTTCTAGTCTACGACGGCCATGGATCTCATGAAACACCAGAACTCAAACATGTCGTTTACAATGCTGATGGGCCTCCAATCATTATAATCTGCCTTCCTTCGAAAACAACACATAAGATCCAGCCTCTAGATGTTGTTGTCTTTGCTCAGAGTCAACGGCAATGGCGAGATTACTGTGATGATTGTGTTCTTAAGGGCATTATCATGAACCGATACAACGTCATCATGCATTATATCATTGTCCGGCGTCGTCACATTACTCCTGAGCTTATCAAGAAGGCCTTCCAACAAACCGGGATCTATCCTGTCAACCGACATGTCTTCAAGCCAGAAGACTTTGCTCCAAGTAAAACATTTTCAACAAAGGCATGGACACCAGACGACTACCCCGATGAAATTCCAAGCTCAGACCCTGCCATTCCGAGCGATGCTGAGTCTGAAGCAGATGATGAATCAGCCAATGACAATGGATCTCAGCCCCCGGTGACAATCCTCAACGCGGAGTTAGGGAGCGACACTGAAGAAGAAAGCAATGCCGACCCGGATTTTGACCCGAACTCCGCAGAAGAACCTTCTATGAGCCAATCAGCCACTCTTCCGACTCTTCCTGATTTTGATTGGGAAGGCAGTGACTGCGAAGACAATCCGACTCTTTCTCGCCGTGACACCGAAAACATGTCATGGAATCCGACCTTACCTTCCAACTCCTCGGAATTCAATTTCCCTGACGAACCATCACTCCCTCAACGGCGCCGCACCACACGATTTTCAACCCCAAGTGAAACCCTCAATCCCACTGATCTCATTGCTCATTGTTATCGAGAAATGGCCAAAATGCAGTATACACCCGACGAGTCGAAACTTGAAGATGAATTAATCGAAGAAATTCAAGCTCTCCGGAAACAAATCAATTCGTTAGCTGAGGCGCTTGAAATGCAATGTGCACTTACCGACGCCGCAAATGCGCATTGCACCATTGCTCAGCGCGAGATTAGTCATCTGCGGACTAAACTAGAAAATTCAACCAAGCCAGTAAATCGAGGTCCAACCAAAGTGAAGGCTCGTTTTCTTACATTGCCTGCCATGCGAGAGGCTTTTGAAGCGGAGGAAAAGGAGCGTCTTGAAAAGGAACGGATGGCAGAGGAGAAGGAGCTTCAGCGTAGGGCGGAAGATGAAGAGAAGGAGAACCAGATAAAGGCTGATGCAGCTTCAAAGGTTTTTAGCGACCCATTATCCAGTTATAAGAAGAAACATGATCTGCGTGCTCTTGCACTTGCTCTCGGCCTCTCTGACCTGGGTACTGTTCCCATACTTCTCGAAAACATTCGGCAAGCTCTCGATGAAAAAAAGAATGAATTACAACAAAATCCCCGATTTTCTGGTCTTTTCTCATCCAAGCGGCGACGAATTGAAGCTTCTGTCAACCCAGAAGCTTCAACACAGGAAGATCCTGATTTGGTACCTCGGAATAATGATCTTGTTGATAACTCTCAGTCTCACTTTCCACACATTCCACTGAATCTTTCCTCTTCTCAGACTTCTCTACAACACCACCCTCCTCCTATCTTCCATCCTAATTTACAGGCTTCATCATTGACATCTGCTAGTAGAATGAGTCTTCAGTCACAATATTCACAGATTCAACCCGGCCATGGTCTCTATTATCATCCTTCACCTTATCTCAATCCTAATCCAGCACCCCTACATCCAACTCATGTCTCGCAACACTCAAATTTATCAATGTCCTATAATACCTATCAGTATCCACCTCCTAGAGTGCCCGGAGAGGCGCCTTTTAATTCTAATTCTTGATTCTTCGAGTCTGGACTTGCATTGATCTGGGACTTCATTTTTCGGAACAGTACTTGATTAAATTTTAATAATATTCTAATGTACCATATTGAAGCGCACTTTTATAATTTGCCATCCTGTATATAGAATTAATGGCGATAATAATATATACACAACAAGTTCGTGAATGTCAGTACTTGAGTGAAAGTCAACCGCTCACAAGCTCACGATCAGCGGAGTTCTAATTGTAACGGGGGTCACAGATTCAGGGTCTGTGACTTCACGAAGTACTAGGGATCACGAGGTACTGGTGGATGATAGTACTAGGGATCACGAGGTACTGGTGGATGATAGTATGCGAAAGCGTAGTTGTGCGGCATACTCGGGACGGCCAGGTGGTAGGTGGTGGTATAAAAATCCCCTTGTTCCAGATGGAAATGGTATAGGTTCTTTACTGCCAAGATACCAGATGCACATTCTTCCTGTTGGAAGCATCAATGTTGGACCAATAGCACTGTCTTTGTCATCCAACACGATACGTTGCTGTTGAAGCTCTACGAATCGTTTTGGATCCAAAGTTTTAATAGTTCTGTACGCCGACTTTTGTAATTGTGTTGTATAATAAGTAGCTATCTGATGATTCCATGGTGGTTTTGATAAAAGTTTAGGACGAAAGCAGTTCAAGTTTAACATGGAATTAATGTCACACGTCACATTTAGCAGTTCCTTTTGCCAACCTGATCACCTCCGCCGTTTAAATCATACATATACGGTGAGTAATAAATAGGCTACTTGTCGATAAAATTTATAACCTAAACACTAGTACTGGTGACTGTGCTGCACATAAATAACTGTGCGTATAATAACTGTACAACGTCTAAAATGTCTTTGGAAGATGAGCCATTGCTTGGATTCCAAAAATAAATTTTGAGACGGCCTGTTGGTCTTTTCGTGCTCATCACTTTGTGGTTCAGGCAAGGTAGGCACTGTAGTCGTGAGTGCCAGGGATAGTGGTAGGCCTGGAGCTTGTGGTAGTGCTGGTGACAGTGCCAACGGTGATGGACGTTGAACATTATCCGGAGGTAGATGTGGTGGTGAAAGTGAGGCCGAGACTCAGAGCGAGGCCATTTGGGCGTTATCTGGGAGTGAAGTGGTGCTGACCTCTCATCTCTCACCATAAAAGATGCAACCCGGCGTAAGCCGCAGGCAATTCTGGTGAGCCAAGATCCACAGACCAAGGGCCTTCTTGATGACGACTCATCATGAGCTCTCCAGGTATAGGCGTGTGCAGGGCGATCTTTTTTGGTTTTGCTTTTGCAGATGGTACAAAGGGCTCTAGAATCCCCAAACACCTCCTGACGACCACTTTTTTGCCTTTGTGTTGTGGTAAAGTAGATTTCTCGAATCGGACGAGTGCAGCTCCTGTAAATTAAAATTTGGATTAAGTATATCGTCAGAGCAGGACAAAGCTATTAGTTAACGCGACCCGACGTGTCATCCACCACACAAATGGCACGTTCGTAATGGGTGGTGCGTGCACGTGCTGATGCAAAAACGTTGAAATGCAAGTAGAAATGAAAGTTGACTTTTTTAATGAAAAAAAGAGAGAGAGATATTCACATACCAGAATCAAAATATAAATGATGATAATTCGCCACAATGATCTCACCAGCACCCAATTCTGTAAACGCCTTGAGCCTCAAAGAAGTCGGTTGGCGAACTACAACCTTTGAACGGTGCTGGATTATAAACGGGTCTTCCAAGGTATACAGGAAATGCGAGTTGCGGCCAAACTTGGCCATGTCATAATTTCGCTTAACACATTCAATGGTCGTCGGATGGAGGAGTCCTTCGCTTTGCAAGAGGTCGACGAGTGGGGAAGCTCCGCGGCGGACAACCAATTTGGGGATCCTGAGTTGCCATGGGCCCGGTACGTGTTGATGGCTGAGTGGAATGGGCAGGTCGTAGCCGTCGGCGAATGAGGCGGGGTCAGGGCTTGGGGTGACCCGAAAGCGCACGGTGGCACTGAAAGGCGGTCTTCCGGGCGGGAGGTGGTAATACAGAAACCCCCTGGTTCCAGGCGGAAAAGGTATGTCTTTTGCCTCACTTGTATACATGTAGCCAAAGGTCATTCGGCCTGTTGGGAGACTCAAGAATGGTGCGAGACCATGGCTGAGTGTGATGGCAGGTTGGTTTAGCTCGACAAAGCGGCTGGGATTGAGAGTGCGAATGGTGCGATAATCCTTTTTCGGTGGTTTATAAGTGCTCCATGATTTTAAGAGGTCAAGTTGGCGACGACAGGTCATGATGATGATGAAAGGAACTGCTAAATGTGACGTGTGACATTAATCCCATGTTAAACTTGAACTGCTTTCGTCTATCGAAACCAACATGGAATATTCAGAGAGCTACGTATTTTACAAAGTCGGCGCAGAGAATTATTAAAACTCTGGATTCAACACGATTCGTAGAACTTCAACAGCGATGTATTATGTTGGATGACACACTTTGTCCAACATTGACACTTCCAACAGGAACAATGCGCATTCATTATCCTGTCGGAACTAAAAATTCTATACCTTTCCCAGCTGGAACGAGAGGATTTCTATACCACCACCTCCCACCTGGCCGTCCCGAATACTCTGCCCAACTCCGCTTTCGCATCACAACCACCGACGACCCCGCGTCCTTCTCTCAAGGCTACGATTTACCCATTCCGCAAATCCATCAAAAGCTCCCGGGGCCATGGAACATCCATCTCCTCAAGATATTACACACCAAAAACGCTAGACCCCTCGGCGAGTTGTTGCTGCGCGACGGCCTCATCCAACAGCACACTCTTGATATGATACACACCCACTCCGCCGTGCATAGGTTCAGCAAGAAAGCCCGTCTGTTGTTTGACCTCTCTGATCCATTTGTATATCGTCTTGGTCCGCGTGATGGCGCTATGTGTCATGCCTACCTCTTCCCATTTTCACCATCTGGACCTCGTGTTGTTGCGCTGAACATGCCTCTTTCGCGGCACTTTCAATCTGGTGATGTATCATATCCACAATCCAGTCCATTTTCTCATTCCCATTCTCATTCTCAACAGGCACTGGCGTATTCCGTCTCGAAAAATCACCATTCCCACAACACAAAGGCCGCAAAGTTGTCGTGTTGCGGTGTATGAGGATATGGGAGCCCTTTGTACCGCGTCCTCAGTGTTCGGAGATGCAGATTGAGGGCTACAGACCTGTCGCGGGCGAGCTCGTGCCGTGCATGCAACACCTTTGGGCACTGGATATTGATGATCATAGGGAGTCACATACTGCGGATGGGTTGCGGATGCTTTGGGATTTGTCCCCTTGAGTTTGAGTTGGGACTTGTGAGTGGGTAGTACTAGTGGTGAGTAATACGGGTGTGATATGGTTGTTTTGGTGTTAATTTTCATCTAGAAATGATCTTGTTGCGTGAATCTGGGGATTTGGTCCCTTCTACATACTCGAGTCGTCTGACGGGGGGTTTCTATCACATGACCGCGTTCTAAATTACCATGAATCTGATTCATGACGCGACGCGACGCGCCCTGGCCCCTAAATCAGCTTTTCAGACGATGATAGACGCGCAAAATGAATTCGACTTGTATTTTCTTATTTTTCTTCTCCCCATATACGCTGAAATTTTAGAGATAGAAATGCATTCTGAATCTTGCGAATGTGACGTGTGATATAACATCACACTGTTGAACCCTAACCCTGACCCAGCTCTGACCTGACGACGTCGACGGGACGCGTCGGACATTCACCTCATGTTGACCTTGAACCAGAACTTGTACCGTCGGAATTCATTTTACCCATTATGGAAGATTCAGATAGCCCACTTCACCAAAAAAACAACAGAATACCGAACCATCAAAACCCTAGATCCAAACCGATTCATCCAACTCAAACAACAGGCTATCGACTTAAACGGTGCAAAACCATCCCGGCGACGCCCTCCCACAGCTGAACGAAAAATGGCGCTTCCATCAGGAAAAATGTCATTCCGATACCTCTTTCTCAAAGACGAACGCATCGTGCCTTTTCCGCCTGGAACAAGAGGATTTCTATACCACCACCTCCCTCCCGGCCGTCCCGAATACTCTGCCCAACTCCGCTTTCGCATCACGCCCACCGACGACCCCGTGTCCTTCCCTCAAGGCTACGACCTGCCCGTACCCCAAATCCATCAGAAACTCCCCGGGCCGTGGTCCCTCCCCCTCCTCAAGACACTGCACACCCGCACCGCTCGACCCCTCGTCGAGTTGCTGCTGCACGACGGCCTCATCCACCAGCATACTCTGGACTTGATACACAAACACTCCGCCGTGCATAGCTTTGGAAAGAAAGCCCGTTTGCTGTTTGCACTCTCTGATCCGTTTGTGTATCGTCGTAGTCTGGCTCAAGGCAACGTTTGTGAACTCCGCCTCTTCCCGTTTTCGCCATCTGGACCTGGGGTTGTGACGCTGACTATGCCTCTCTCGCGGTACTTTGAATCTGGTGACGTATCATATCAATTTTCTCATTCTCATCCTGATTTTCGTTTATAATAATAATATTTCTACAGGCACCGGCGTATTCCGCCTCGAAAAATCACCATTCGCAGAACACGCAGGCCGCAAAGTCGTCGTGTTGCGGTGTATGGAGATATGGGAGCCCTTTGTCGCGCGTGATCATGTGTCAGAGAGCCAGATCGAGGGACACAGGCCTGTACAGGGGGAGCTCGTGCGGCGCATACACGTGCGGGTGCAGCGCCCTTGGGCACTGGATATTGACGAGCACAGGGAATCGCACTCTGCGCATGGGTTGAGGATGCTTTGGGATTTGACGCCTTGAGTTGTGAGTTGTGAGTTTGAGTTTGAGTGAGGAGTGCCAGTGAGGAGACGGGAGTGGTGAGTACTGATTAATGCAAGTGATATGTTTGTTTTCGTTATACTTATGAATACTCGTGTAGAAATGATTCTTGTTGCGCCTTTTTGTTTTGACCTGTGTGTGCGGGACCACGACTTGGAGGGATACATATAACCTATCTATCCTATCGGGATTATGGGGGCTCGGGACTCTTATATCCGCGTCCTTTCAGTCCTATTAATATTCCTCCGTCTGCGGAATGAGCACTTTGTTACTTGTGCATGTATTTATTAACAAAACCAGCTAGACGCGTACGCGCCCGTACCCGGCAAGCTCGTGCAGTGGTGCCCGTTTACTGCGAATCCTAAAAAGAATACTTATGACGCTGTTTAGAGGACAGTGGACGGCGGATGTGTCTGATGATGAAAGGGCCGCCAGGGGGCATACTAGTCACTACCTGAAGTTAATGGGATTAGCCCCTAATTCTCATTCCCTCTTTTGCGCTTTTTTTCTTCTCAATCAAGCACCCATGACGCGACGCGACGCGTCCAGCCTAGAACATAGTATCAAGATTTAAATTATGGAATTAATCTATCAACGCTCAGCGCTCAGCGGTTATATTATGGCTGAACGCGTCCAACTAGAGTCTAGGGATCCAGAAATAAATTTACATTACATTACATCCATGTAAAAATAAAAAGACCAACCAACAACTCGCTTGTCAATAAATCACCAAAGCAACCTCAAAGACTTTGCAATCTGCGTCTCCCGCTCATCAGACACATCCACCGTCCACGGGCCTTTAAACAGCGTCATATTCTTTTTCGGATTCGCAGTAAACGGGCACCACTGTACGAGTTGCCCGGGTACAGGCGCGTATGCGTTCAGCTCGAGTTGCGTGGTGTTGGGTGATGCGACGAGCGGTTCGGGGATGTCGAGGCATCGTACGACGAGTATTTTTTTGGAAGAGTGTTCGGGGAGAGGGGATTTTTCGAAGCGGAGTTTGAGTGTGCCTATAAACATTGATTAGTATCCAGTAGAGTTGACTAAATATGATAGATATATACAGACCTTTATCAAACAACCTCCCATGTCCCATCTTCAACTCCGCAATCCCCTGACCCACCTCCGTATAAGGCCTCAACACCGCTTTCTGCCTCTCCGTAGGCGAATAGCGATACATAAAAGGATCTTCAAGATTAAACAAAAACCGCGCATTGGTATGATACGATCCCATTGCATGCAGCTCGCGTATTCGGCGCGTTAGCTGCGGGTCGAGCAGGCCTTCGTGTTCGAGTAATTGAACGACGGGCGCCATGTGTCGGATGTTGGGGAGACAAGCAACGAATATCCTCCATGGACCTGGGATGTTTTGATGGTTTAACGGGAGGGGGAGATCGTAGCCATCATCAAACGAATCCGGATATGGCGTGGGGGTGACACGGAAGCGCAGTTCAGCTGAAAGAGCGGGTCGGTTGGGTGGGAGGTGGTAGTAGAAGAACCCGTCAGAGTTGGGTGGAAAGGCGATGTTGTTCCAGTTGTTCCATACGTAGCGGACGGGAGATGAGCCTGTGGGGAGGAGGAGGGTGGTTTTGCTGCTTCGGAGGGAGATGAGGGGTTGTTTGAGGCTTGAGAGTTTGTGGGGGTCGAGTGTGATGATGCGCCGTTTGGCTTTGGCTGTGATGGTGGAGTAGGCTCTTTTGTTGTGGGTGTTGTGGGTGAGATTGGGGTTGGGGTTGGGGGTGATGGTAAGGGTAGTAAAGAGTTTGCAGAGTAGTGATTTTTTACATCTGTGATTAAATGCTCTGTATAAATTCGTGTTCATGACGTGTTGTTTTATGAAACTGGTAGATTTAGCAGGAATATGAGGCGATTGACGCGTTCTGTAGACCGAGAGTGAGTTTAGAGGTGGTGGTTTGTGGTCGACCCTGTGACGGTCACTGGATGATATGAGATGGTGACACGGCGTCCTCACTCTAACTCAACTCAACTCTGAACTCTGTCCACCACAATCCTTGCGCATAACTAAAATACCAGATAAGTTCATAAAAATCCCTCCTGTAAACCTATTTATGGAGAGAAAAAAGGCGAGTAATATTTCATTTTTTTAAAATATCACAGTCGTTGATTTGTATGCTCCATCTGGCAGACTGCAGTTTATCATATCATTTGCCATGGCTTGGACCGCCTGCTGAATCATGATCATTATTCAGTGATTGTGAAAAGCACAGCAATAATCAATTCCTTTTTGTTACTTGTCAACTCCTACGTGGAGACACGTTGGATATCATCATTTAACTCGTCAAAGTATCCATAAAGGCCCTTTCTGCTCTACCCTCACCTTCCATCAAATAGCAACTTCAACTTAACCTCTCTCTCTCTCTCGCTATCTATCATGTCTTTCCTGGAAGGTCTATTATCCATATTCGGTACGCCCGTGTCTATCTCCCAATCCAAATCCTAACTGTCCTCTTACAATGTGCAGGATACGGCGTCCCAGCACGAGATGTGAGCGTCATGTTCTGGGGTACGGATAACGATGAGATGACGGTACGTCTCGATATCCAAAACACCAAACTTGACGCAGCGCTCAACCTGACCTCTCCAGACACTTTTACATCTCATCAAAACGGGTAAATACGCATTTAAACCAGGATCTGTATATCCAAGTACGTCCTTCTCTCAACTCATGAATTCAATATTATACTCATGTTCTGACTAACTCACTCTTCATCTCATCTTACTTTTCAATGGGATAGTCGGCGAAACAATTAAAATCGGCAACATCAATCTCAATCTCGCAATCCCAAGCGGAAACAGAGGAGGTACGCA
>NHTK01001232.1:3412-30595 GCA_002938355.1 Panaeolus cyanescens | reverse complement strand
CTCCGCTGCGCATCGAGCCACCAGAAAAGCCTCAACATATAGCTCTGGCTTTAGCAGACGAAGACTCTTCAACAACCCTTTCTTCTGCAGACTCGGATTATCCCCCTTTTCAACCTCCTCCATCAGCAAGATCTTTTAGGAAAAATATGAAAAAATTATCTCTCAATCTCGATTCAGCCCAATCATCTGTAGTATCTCTTCAGGATCCCCTTCCTTCACTACTACACACTCCAATCAAACCAGAACGTCCAAGGAGACCCTCTATCGCTTCATTGCCAACAATAAATGCTACAAGTTCTCTTCTTCATAGGAAGGAGGAAGAAGGTGACCAACAGACTGTTCCCTATACAGATGGTCCAGTTCAGGTCATTCCAGGCATATGGATAGGCTCAGAAGACAACGCAAGGGATTGGAAAGGCCTTATAGAACGTGGCATCAGGTCCGTTTTAAACGTTGCAAAGGAGGTCGTTACACCTTTCGACTCTCCTCAATCACATCCTCTTCGCACTGCCCTTTCCACTCCTGACTTTCGTTCCACAAATCATCCGGATCCAACTTATTGTCCTCCTCATGTCCCAAGTGGTCGTCCTGCAATGCATTATCTCAAACTCCAATGGTCTCATGGTCAACAAGATCTTGTCAATTCTGGCTTCAAGGACGGTATGCAATTTGCGGATGCCGCCCTCAAACGTGGCGAAGGCTGCCTTATCCAGTCAGTCCATTTATTATTTCTATTTTAATTACTCGCTCATCATCATTGTTTAGCTGTCAATGCGGAATTTCCAGATCAGCCACAATGGTCATCGCCATTGTAATGCGTGCAGCCGCAGAACGTCAAACATCTGTCCCCCCAGAAATTTGGGACCTCAAGGGTATGCAGGGTGCTTATTCCTATGTCAAAGACAAGAGTCCATGTGTTGGCCCCAATATGTCGTGCGTATCATCCTATTTTTTTCAGTTTGTCTTTTTTTTTTCTCACACATCCTCCAAGTCTTATATATCAGTTGCTTGAGTATGAGAAAAAGCTACGTGGTGACAAGGGATCGCTCAACGAATCAGATGGCGCTTCATCTGGCACTGATGAAGAGGAGGAGTGGGGTCGTAGACGCCAACTCCTTGATGAAGATGGCGAAGAGGAGCATGAGAGTAGTATTGTTATGCAGGAGGCCAAAGCACTTGACAAGGCCATGGAGGATCGGATCGTCGCCCGCAAATCATCCGCCTCCTCTATGTCCTCTGGATTCGCCATTGCTCCAACTTGGAAAAGCCGCTATATCTCACGCAAACGAACAGGTTCTATTGCTAGTAGCAAAACTACTGGAAGTCTTCTGAGTGACGAAGTTGTCGAGGAAGAAGAGGAAGAGGATGAAACCTCAAGCATCGGCGCCACCAGTTTCGACAGCGAAAGCAGACGTAGTCGCTACAATGATTCTGCCAGCACAACACCTGACGATGAAACCGGAAAAACACCCCGTGGTGTTTCACTCTTAACACCCGGCCCAGCAACAGCGCGGCCACCCCCGTCTGCCCCGGTATGGAAGCAATCTTTCTCATTCCCACCTCCTCCCGCTACTGCCATTCGCTCCTCGTTTGACATACCGCCCCTTCCCCCCAAACCCAAAGGCAAACGAAAACCTCTCGGCCTCACCTTGCTACCTCCTGTTCCTTCATCTCCGATAACACTAATTGTTGAACCGGAAGAACCCGAGCAACCACCTGTTACAGCTGTCCAACCCCAGCCTCCGGCCTCCATATCACGGTCCGGTAGTTCATCAAGTCTATCACTGCCACCTGTGCGCCAACGGACCGAATCACGACGTCTTGTGCCACCACCGCTTCATCTTCGCAATAGCGTTCTACGGAAAGCATCCGCTGCCTCATCAGAAGCAGAATCTGTGGCACCGACGCCATCGCAAACTCTGTTCGTCTTCCCACCCTCTCCAACCATGAACGCCCGTACACCATCCACCATGACCCTAATGTCAAGTACAACGGGTTCCATACCTTTCCCCAGTTTATCAACACCCCGGGTTTCTACTTTCAGGTCCAAAGGTCGAACGCGGTCCTTTATCGGGCTTGGTGCACCACCCACCCCAACAGTTGCCTTTTCAAAGGTCGACGTCCGCGGCATCGTTGGTCTAGAGTAGCAACTCTCACGTTCCTAACGCAAGCGTTCACGAATCCACGACCTGACATGTTCTTGTACATGTATTCATCTGTTCACTTGCTAAATATTCCCATCTGTTCTCGTCGCTTCGCATTCACTTGTTTATCTTGTTTATAGCCCACTGGCCACCTTTTTATGTTTTTTATTCCGTCGGCCAGGGGCTTTGTAGCGTGCAATTTGGCTACATCTTGCCGGACACTTTGACTTATTTTTTTAACATCGCATATCCATCCGCATTTTACCCTTCATCCTCTTTTTCATTTTTCGTCGTGCTCTGGACTGGAATCGTTGCATTGCTCATCTTTCCCTGTATTCATTAGGTTGGATTCACTCACGCATTCTATCACAGCATTCTTGTCCCTCATACAAACATACACGAACACTCCTACACATCCCTATTCCTCCGTTCTCTCCACAATTGTATGCTGTTTTCTTTTTGGCAATGCCCGCATCCCTCCACGTTCAATTTACCTTTTTTATATTTTCTTGTTTTTTTTGGCTTACCACGTGTATATCTCATGTACAGTAAAGATCGTCGTCTTCCAAAAAAAAAAATACATCGTGACACCGCCTGCTGGCTGTCGTGGTTGATCGTATCTGCCTGTTGGACTGTTTCTAAACACATTACGAAAAAAAAACCAACATAATTTATTGAGCCAAAGCAGGACTTGCGTAAAAGCAATTATGTATACCATTATTCTTAAGAAACATATGTATATGTACTGCTTTTATGAGCCTCATGATCCAAAGACTCGACCGACTCCCTTCTTGACAGCACCAGTAATGAGTTGTCCTCCAATACCACCCAAACCAAGACCCCATCCTCCACCAAGGCTGTTTGCCCATTTCTGCTTTGCATCACGGTCGCTGAAAAATGTTTTGAGTGAAGGAGAATCATCATTTCAAAGTAAACTCACGCGTATGTAAATCCAATGACATTGGTTATGTTGAAGACAAGCGCGAGGATGACAATCGGAATGAATCTAGAAATCGACAAAGTTAGTGCTTGTCTTGTGCTTGGATGTATAATTTTGGCGTACGCAAATCCAAGTTTTAATAATGAAACGATCAGCAGTGCTGCCCATAGGGCTGGAAACACGTATAGCGCGATCTGTTTTTGTTTCAAGAATTTAATAGAGTTTTGTATGGGCAAAGCATAATATCATGTACCCAAAACATCCTGACGGAAGCATAAGTTAAAGGATACAGGAATATGGCTGTAAGTGTACTTACTTTGAATCAACTGGGTTAGCAGGTCTTGAAGGCTGCGGCATGACAACATGAATGAGAGGGTAGCAAGTCGGCGAAGATACAACTTTGACTTACATCACGGCTTTCAAAGACCCAATAACTTTCGCCATCCTCATCGACCTGCGGAAACCCTTAGGCGGTGATTTGCTGTGAAAGGATTATAGGCATACCTGATTCCAAAAGCGTAGGCCGACCAACGTTCGACCAGCGACGTTCTATAAGACCATCAATGAAGCCCTATCGAGTAAAGGTGCAATTGTGAGCATACCCGACAATTCCAAAAGTCCATTGCAAGAAGGACGACTACGATAACCGTCTGTTATAATTTAAAAATGTTCCTTAGCAAACGAACCCCATAAAGCCAGATCAACAATCGCACAAACCACTTACAGATAGAACGTAATTGCTTGTAAACCATCCACAGAGAATGTATACCGCGATGGCTGCAATTCGGAAAAAATAAAGAAAGAAAAGAGCGAGTGGATGTGCAGACTAGTGAACGAGCAAGTGCTGTCAGTTGATTGTTCTCAATGACCTGTAATCCAGTGATGCATACCTGTCGAAATATACCACCAATTCCTATAATTATAGCATTTTATATGAGAAAACGAACACTATTCATACTACAGCATGAAAGAGAACGAACCTGACTCTGCGTCACTTTGTGTCGTGGCCATTTGCGATCCGCTACTTGACCGACTGGTTGGGTTTAGGACAACCTGTGAAGCAGCATTTTTTGTGCGGGATGGTTGGGTATTGCTGGAATTAATGGGTCCAGATGGGTCGTCTGCTTCGATAGTATCAAGGAGTGGTTGGGAAACGGCGCTCATGGCGGCAAGTGCTTGACAAGGAGGATAATGGCTTAACTCGGCAATTACTAGCGTGTCGTCATGATCGTTTATGCATCACGTGCTTTCACAGAGAGTAAAATGCCATTCACAAATTCCAGAAGACGACAAAAGATTATGATTTAAAAAATCATACATATCCGAAAGCTAAGTTACATTATTACTACTTCATCGTGGAACACACTGGGAGTAATCTGCGGGGAAAATACGCAATTAGAATCATACTTTTTGCAATTTGAAGTAATGGACATGGCATACATGGATTTGAGACGGTGCAGACAAACCCTGATACACATGTGGTAGGGCCAGTCCAGTTTAGACCTATATCAGAGAGCAAATATTAGACTGAGTATTTATCACGAGCGTTTCCTCTTACCTCCACACTGGCCATATGCAGGTGCAGGTGTTCCTGTGGGAGCAGCTGTGCTGCTGGTTGTCGTTGGAGGCTTAGAAGTGGTGGTAGATGTGCTTGTGCTGGTAGGCGGTTTCGATGTCGTAGTGCTGGAAACGGGAGTAGAAGTTGTCGTTGGCGCTGTACCAACTGCGTCGCCATAAAAGATACCACGACCATTTGTGCCAATGTATACACTGAACAAGGTATGCATATCAGCTTAGTTAATTAAAAAATTGTATGGGACGTACCGTCCGTAAATCCGAGGATCAGCAGTCAAAACATTGGATGCCGCAGAACCAAACCCATAAGAAGCGTCGTTGATTTTAACCCAGTTGGCACCAGAGTCATCAGATCTGAAGTATCCGATACCACCAATGTTGGCCGCTGCGTAAAGAGCAGGGTATCCTCCTGCCTTTGCAGGGGCACCTAGCGCAATGGCCCATGCCTGGGAAACACCAGAGATAGTCGTAAAGGACGTGCCGTTATTAGTGGAATGGAATAAGCCCTTGTCGGTTGAAACCCAAACATCGCCAGTAACGCTAGGGTTGACGACAATCTTGAAGGGAGATGTTGACGACCCAAGAGACCCCTTGGCAGAAAATGTCTTTCCGCCATCCACAGAGAGATAGAAACTCGACCCTGCTGCTCCATAAAAGACTGCATTGGCTTTTTTATCGGATGCAATCGCGGCGCTGGACGGAAGCGAAGGGACAGAAATAAATGTGTTGGTATACTGAGAGACTTGCACGCCATTGCTTCCTGTGCGCCATAGAACGGTGTCACCATCAGCGGAAATGGCTATTTTGCCGCCTGATACATTATCGGCGGCACCGTAATGCTGCGACCTGTGAATCGTTAGCTATGGACACAGAGGCGTACAGAGATACGTACCATGTAGCACCATAGTCTGAGGACAACGCCACCTGTTTTCCAGTAGAGCTTGTGCGGCATTGTAAGCAACGGATAGTCCCAGCAAATGAAAGAAGAGCCAAGTACCTATCTCCAGTTCCAACCCGTACAATATTGCTGGGCTTGTTACCCGCAAAGTCAATGTCCGAGGACGTAGGCCATGTAGGATCAACGAATCCAGTCTTTGGAGGAGTCGTCAAGGAATTGTGAACGAAACCTGCAGAGAGATGAGCTAATTTCTTCCATCCGTAATATTTACATACCTCCGAGATCTCCGACTGCTGAAAGGAGGGATGGCCCAGATGGTGGTGAAATCAGACCAAGGATCGCTGTTTCCTCAATACCATCGGCGAGGGTTTGAAGCGTAACATTACGGGTGGAATCCCATTTCAACAGATCGCGTCCTCCCTGGATGGTGGCACCAGTACCATACAGCCAGTGGTTGGAATCGAGGGGGTCGATGACCAGGGCTGATATCCGGGCTTAGTTGTTAATCTCTCGTATCAAGGAATAGAGGTACACACCTTCCATCATCCAGCCAATTTGTTTGAATCCGGGTGTAACATCAGTATAGCTGGGACCAAGCCAAGGTGCACCCGCATTCTTGTAAGTGTAGTACTTGTTCATGTCAGGGTAGGTCTTCCAGCTCCAGAAAGGTGTCCAAGTAGTACCACTATCGGTAGAGCGGAAAATCTGTCCGTCGGGCCACCAAGAGTTGAGGGCAGCCACCATGATAGTTCCCGGCTTCTGCAAATCGACCGCAACACCACCAAAACCGAAATATAAGTCACTTCCAGTCGCGGGGGTAATATCCTTCCCTGGTTAAAACTCGTCAATGACCTAAAACCATCACCTTGAGTAAAGAGCTCACAAGTTCCTGCTGCGATGTCATATCTGTAAACCGCTCCCAGCGTTCCATCGTACTATGTACTCATGAGCTGTTTGGTCTCCGTCCAGATCAATAAAAACACTTACAGGACCAGCACCGTCGGAATAAGATACGTAGAGCGCCTTCTCTGCCGGCGAAAGGACACCCTTGTGGGGAAGGTATCGAGTATCCTGGCCAGCAAGGGCAGTCCCTAACGATAATTCAGTTCGCCCTTCCAGACTGTACATGTACATGTTTTCTTACAGGTGCTTCCACCATTGTTCGTGACGTATATATTGGTTTTGCCCTTGTTGGCGACACCAACGAAAATTCTGGGAGTCGCACTTCCTTTTGTGCCGGATGTGCTATCGAACGTTACCCAAGCAATTCCTGTAATAGGGGGTGAATACAGTGGAAAGAGTGGGCAGTTCTGGCACTTACCAACTTTGTCAGCGTTATAACCACTGCTGTCAGATGGGTCGGGGATAAAATCGCCTGGAAGAAGAATTGCGAGATTAATTGGTGATAAGTACCATAAGCACGAAATGATATACCAGTGTCGGTAAAGCTCGTAACCTTGGTCCATGTACTGCCGAAATTGGTGGACTTCCAGAGACCGTTTCCACTGCGTGCGCCGAAAAATAGAATGCCATTGCTATTGGGGTCAATGGCGAGGCGCTGTGGGTAGATTTAGCAACGATGTCCACATTGAAGTGATAAAGCATATCATATACCTCTCCCATACCACGACCTGGCATGTTTCCTCCAACCTTGAATGGTAATGGCGATGGGGTGAATGTTGCACCGGCGTCAGTGGAAATTAGGATTTGACCATTGTTGGGATCCCAGGAGTTCGTATACATGCCTGTGGCCTAAGAAAGATAAGATTTTCTGCTTCAATGTAATATGCAGCGGTGAACACATACGAGATAGAGGCGGTTGGGTTGAACGGGGTCGGTAGCGAGAGCGTCAATACCCCAGTAGTTCCAGCGAGCATCGTCAGCAAAATCCAACAAAGGTGACCACGAGTCGTCCGCATTCAATTTATATACTCCACCAATATCGGTACGAGCAAATGCAAGGCCCTGTGCTAGCCACGTTAAAAAACGTGAATGATAGCACGAGTTTAGCGCGCACCTTTTGTGCGGTGTTGAACACAATTCCAGGAACAAATCCACCACCGCCACCGATTTTAACATTCTTCCATGTGTATTTCTGAGATGTTACAGCAGCCTGTACGAGGGGCGAAAGAGCAGTTAATATGAGAGGTACAAGACCCTTAATTTTGCACATTTTGGGCGAAGAGTTCTACAGACCCCGTACCTTAAGGAGCAGTGTTTATATACTGGCACTTTAAGACGCAAATTTACGATGACGAGACGAGATACCGAAAATCTAGCGGGAAATGGTATTCAAAATTCCGAGAAATTGGCGATGAATGCGCCAGCAAAACCCTTCGCGTATTTGGAGGGAGAGGTTGTGAGTCTATAAGAAAAAAACAAGTGCTTAGAGGAAGATCTAAGAGTAAGTGCCTGCACAGATGTTGGCAAAGAGCTGTCTGGAGATGAGAAACCCCGAAATTTAAGAGTGTTGCGGGGAGCGGACATAAGAATCGTTGATCCTGTTTAATGAAGATGTTGTCAAGTCTTTTTTTAGACATAACAAATATAAGGAAAAGGATTGAACAACCAGCAAAGGTTGTTTCAAGGGTTTTGATTATCAAGGCTATTGGACGATTCTTATAAGAACAGCATTCTGTGATAAAGTTGGGAACTTGGTGAGCAGAACAGTCAAGTCAAGAGCAGAACACCAGACGGACCGAGCGTCGCGATAAGGGGGCTAATTAACAATAGCACAGGTCATTTGACGATTGCACATGTGTAACGAGTGTAACAGCGGATGCAAATTAGAACAGGAGTGTTATGAGCTGCTTGTCATTGTTTTATTCAGAGGATGTAGGAATTAAAATAATACAAATTAAGTAATTGACATATTTTCTTGTTCTTGATTTGGACATGGCACTGGTTATGTGGACAATGAGTGCAGTGGAACGTACAACGACACGCTTTGTTCGCTGTGTCGCTATAAGATGTCCATCGCAACGAGGCTTTCTGCTCATTTCTTTCCCCCACACCTTATCCTCCTGATTTTATCTCCCAATACCTCATCCACAAGACATGGCTACTAAACGTGCACGATCAGCACCATTGCCAACCCCTATCAGCACTCAGGACAGTACCAGTTCATCATCAGCGCCAGAGAGCCCAACACAAACAGATGTTGGTACTACATCGGAGATTATAGACGCATTAGAAAGATATAAATTCTTTCGAAGGCATCCTCCACCTGGGAGGTTCAACTCTGTCCTATTTAGCGCTTCAAAAACTCGATCCTATCGAATTGTGCCCATGCCAGATGAATTTTATAAACCTCATCCTGTCTCAGAAGAGAGTCAAAGTCGGTCTATCAACACACCCAGATCTTCATGGTCGATTCTGGAGGGATTGCCCTTTGCGGGGGTCCGGGTCGATATAAAAATAAATGGTAAGCATATCTTGTCTCCTTTCGTTTTATCGCATATCAAGCAAGTCCTATAGAAAGTCAAGTAGGGACGACTTCATTTTGTACGGCCCATACTCGACTAGGTGGGAAGCAGCAAATTATTTTTTCGTTCTTACGTCAAAGGTGGGCATCATCGTTTCAGCAAGCCGCATGTTCTCTGACCAACATTCTTCAGCGTGCACCTCGAACACACAGGCCCGTCACCACTAACAGCTCAAGTAAGCTCATTCCCGTGCTGCTTTTCTTCTGTTTCTCAGCCCTCTATAGGTGTATTTGTGCCAAAACCAACTTAAACCCCTCGTTGGCGATGTTATACCGGAGCATTTCACTGCACAGCGAAGTACAGACAAATTAGAACTGTGCAGCGCTTTTCCATTTCGCTTCTTCTGTATAGGCGCATCTTCAGACATGCCCGATATATTGAAAGAAGGCGTTGTCCATGCGTTGCGCCAAATCCATGAAAAGGGTGTTTGCCTCGGCAACGTCGAGCTCTCCAACTTTTTCATCGGGGATAATCTGAAGATCTTCGTTTGCGACCTCACTAGCGCCACAGCCCTTGTCCCCAATACCCGCTCAGGTCTTGGATTAGCTCGTCCAGAAGATCTTGCTCTGGAAATGCGTAAACTCAAGTTTCTTCTCGGTTATAGGGATTCACGCCAGATGGAGTACTCTCGACTTGTTGCTGCTTCTGATTGGGACAGACAATCCCGTGCAGAGTTTTTTAAGCAGCATCTCGATCAGAAGTACCACCTAAACCTCCCAGAACCCATCGACAATGAAACCCGAGCTACTCTCACCAACCTTTACTCTGAGGACAATTGGTTCAGCAAGGCGGAGCAGCGGCCACGTATGTACATCCCACCTCATTACGACCGAACCACAGTTTATGTGGCAGTTGGTCGCTTTTCCCGGTCAATTGGTTATACTATCCCAACACTATCTCCAGCAATCGAGTTACCGCGTATACCAACCCCACATTACAGTCTTCGTAAACGAAAACACGCTCGCGAAGCCCCAACGGATGAGCCACCTGCTAAACGACATTGTCTGGAAACTATTTCTCCACCCACCATCGCAGAAACAAACTTATTGACTTCGCCCAAAAAATCTAATGAATGGAAAAATGAGCATCTCCATACAGGTACGTTTTCTTGCAACTCTGGTGATTCCTATCTGACGCATGGCCCTATAGAAACTCAAAATTATCAGGGTGTACAACCTTCGATAATTGAAAACAATCTCAACCCAAAATTTCCACCAATTGTCGTCAAGGACTTTGGGTATGATTACCGTTTCAAGAGGAAAGATGGCCCACAGGTCAACTTCAGCTCACCTACCATTCAAACCTTCAACTTTGGATCCCCTCCAAGCTCTGTTCCCCGCCATCAAAGTACAGCAGCAGGAAAGAAAAGATCGAGGGAGGATGATTCGGAGCTTCGACCAAGCTTGAAGCGTCGCAGAATCGATGACGATGCTTCAGACTTCGAGCAGGACAACTCATCGAATAGTTCACGCACTGCATCAGAGTTCCGCCATTCAGGTAATCGCAGAAAACGATCAAGGTCGAGGCGGATATCATCAACCATTTCTTCTTTTCTTCCTGCTTCAGTTGGTACTTTCCTCTATAACTGGTTTGGTATATGATCTAGCATTGTAATGACGTCTAAATATAAAACCTGCTTAATTTGTATTCGTAGAATTTGGTTGGCAGAGGTCATATACCCTGTGTAATATTACTATTCAAAACAACTCCTGGATGTACGGAGCAACTGGTGCTGTCAGAAATGTTCCGTTGTTGAAGTCGATATCAATCACAGTAGTCGGGATGACCAAATACTCCTTGCAATCCACGTCCATCATCCAATCACTCATTCGAAGACCTTCCACATGTTTGCATCGACAAGCGGCCTGAATGCCATTTCTTCCTCGGGCGTATGGAAAACGTTCATAGAATGTCTAGAAGTCGCAACCTTCCTGAAATTTCCGCTATGGTGTCGTTCGAGACTGCTGAAGGAGGTTCAAGTTGAAATTCCTCAAACCTTCATAAAGAGACTCAAACCCTGTGACAGCCTGAGAGTAGCAATGTGCATTAGAAACTAGTCCTGCGTTAAACGACATTCAATTCCACAATGCATTGTGGAATTGTTGCCGGTCCATGGCGAGAACTCAGAACACAGGTGGGTCTCGTGGAATCGATGGCAGAAGTCGAAGCCAGTTGTATTAGGGGGTTTTGTTTTCGTTTTGTCTTTTCTTCAAGGACTCGATTGCCACGTATAAACCGCTTCTGATAAGTTGATAAGAGTCTGTTGCAGCTGCTTTGAAGTCTTGACATAAATCTAATATTCTAAAAATAGCGACGCGCTTGTTTGGTTGCCGATGGAGTCAAAAGCCCTCTAACCTCCCTTTACTCTTCTTGTACTCTTCAGTTTTTTTTTTATTTTCTTTTCTCGTTATTTTCGACTTATATTTTGCCATATAATTGAACAAATGGTATATTACAACAAAACTCCACGGATCTTAGTATCGGTGACGCAGAAATCCGCATCCACATGCTTCAATTGAACAGTTGCATAACTAAATTTCGCTTCCAAAATCGCTTCTATACTTCACATCACGGCCTCTGCCAAATATCTGACAGTATGGTCTAAAATTGGCATCCCTACCTGGTGTTGTCGGGGCCTTATAAACAATACTTTCGCGTGGTAAGCCTGCATTCCATCCGACTTCTTTTCGTTGGAGGTATGGCAAGCGAAAAGGTCCACAACCATGACGAATCCGCCTTCAAAGCCAACTCTGACACTGAATCTGGCGGCGAGTTCAAGACAGACCGGGATGCAATCGTCGCTGAGCATGGCAAGCTCGTTCGTCAGCTCAAGAACAGGCACATAGCCATGATCAGGTACTAAACATGATCTTCAAGCGAGTTCCCTGCGCTACAATTGACAATGATCTTGTAGCATTGGTGGGGTTATTGGCACGGGCCTCTTCTTGGGTACAGCTACGGCTCTAAAAAATGGTGGTCCCATCGGTAAGCAACGATATCTTTCCTTCATGGCACATATCATTGACAAGATAAGCGTTTTGTAGGTCTGCTTTTGGGATACTTGACTGTCGGATCTGTCTGCTACTGCGTCATGGTAAGTCCTTATTCTCCGTGCATACACATTTAAAGTCAATGTTCTGTCATATTCAGCTTTCGTTGGGCGAAATGATCGCCTACCTCCCCATTCCAGGTGGTCACATAAAAATGGCAGAACGATTCGTGGATCCTGCTCTCTCCTTCGCCATGGGCTGGAATTACTGGTACGGCCAACAACCTGTGGCAATTTACAACAGTGAAATGACAAGGGTCAATTTGAAACTAGGTATAATTGGACAATCGTGCTCCCAGCTGAACTTAGCGCTTCCTCCGTCCTGATAAGCTTCTGGAACGACGATATCAATCCAGCAGTCTGGGTATCCATGTGTTTAGTAGTAGTCTTTGTGATAAACATGCTTGGAGCAGGTATGTCTCTACTGTCTTTGCGCTCGATCGAACGGTCGTCAAATTTTATTTGCTTTGTAGGTGTCTATGGAGAAGCCGAATTTATATTTGCGTATGACAAGTTTGCTTCTTGATCGCCAAATGCGCCATTAAAGCAAATCCTTAGGTCAATAAAAGTCATTACGATAGTAGGCCTGATAATATTGGGGATTGTTCTTGATCTCGGAGGTAAGCTGAAGCCAATAATTCTCGTTAATTGCACTTCAATATCTTTTTCAGGTGGCCCTAGCCATGATAGAATTGGTTTCCGGTATTGGAAAGATCCTGGCCCTTTTGTCCAGTTCAACGATATAGCTGGGGCAAAGGGCCGCTTCTTGGGTTTTTGGGCTGTTCTGACTCAAGCAGCTTTCTCCTATGTGGGGACAGAGATCGTCGCAGTAAGTACCAGTCATGATCATCTCATCCCCCATTCTCATTGTGGATAGGTTGCCGCTGGAGAGGCTAAAAACCCTCGACGCAACTTACCAAAGGCCATTCGCAGAGTATACATCCGTACGTTATCTCATAAAGGGCTTTCTGAACAACGCTTAGCTTGCTTTGGACAGGTATACTTCTGTTTTATATCGGTGGCACCATCATTATCGGGTTGCTGGTCCCATCCAATTCTGATAGATTGGATATCAGGGAAACTGCGGGCACTGCAGGAGCATCCCCATTCGTTATTGCTATTGAGCGCGCTGGAATCAAAACCCTACCTTCTGTAAGACGAATTTTCCCCTGAATTTCGGCGTCGACGAACTGATCAAATCAACTGTTCAGATAATCAACGCCTGTCTCCTAACTTCAGCCTGGTCGGCAGCGTCCAGTGATCTGTATACAAGCTCTCGAGGACTTTGTAAGGCATAATCTTCCATTTGAGCAACATAAATGAACGTGTGTTTACAGACGGCCTCGCTGCCGCTGGGAATGCCCCAAAGATTTTCCTCAAAACCTTCAAGAACGGTCTCCCCTACGTTGCCGTGATTTTCAGTGGTCTATTTTCATTCCTTGGTTTCATGGGCATCAAATCTGGGTCAGGCAGAGTGTTTGGGTGGTTTGCCAACATGACCGCAGTTGCTGGCTTGATGACTTGGTTTGGCATTAGTCTAACTTATCTGCGATTCTACAAAGGCATGAAAGTCCAAGGCATCGATAGACAAAAACTCCCCTTTGCTTCGAAACTACAACCGTTTGCAGCATGGTACGGGTTGGTCGCCTGTTTACTTATTTGCATTGTAAGTGTTTCCCATTTTCTTTGAGGTGTAGAGCTCATACTGAAAACTGTGTCACAACTAGCTCAGCGGTTGGTCAGTCTTCCTGAAGGATAGCTGGGCGACAGATACATTTGTTACCAACTATCTCCCTCTGGTCGGCTTCCCGATCATGTATGTCGGTGCACGTCTATACTACAAGGAACGTCCCAAAAAGGCCCATGAGATGGACTTTGTAACCAATATTGCAGAGATCGAAGCAGAAACGTAAGTTTTTCCAGACTTCTGACAGCCATGCAATTGTCTTGACAAGCCTTATTCCAGCGTGGTCGAGTCTCCACCCAAGAACAAACTCGAGGCATTCTGGAGATGGCTTGTAAGTCTAGTTATTGTTCTATGGGCAACACAACTGATGCCTCGTCGTTGTTAGATGTGAAACTATTCTGTTAGAAGTCTACAGCATTGTCTACGAGGTTACGTACCAATCGGCAGAACAATAGCACTTATATGCGTATCGCGAACAGCACGTCCACGTCCACAATAATCAGAAGGGAATTTGCATGATGGGAATAATCATTGAATGATCAGAAGAAAAAAACGTCTAGAGATGTTGAATTGAAGTTAAACGAATGTGAGTTATGCGGGACAGAAGATAAACGCCGGAAAACAAATGATAGAAGTGAAGGAAAACCAGTCAAAGATACACTTATTTTCAACATGATGTAGTGAGAAGAGAGCGTGAATAAATACATAAAAATTGAGTGAGGCAAGTTCCTAGGTATGTAAATGAAAAGTTAAAAACGAGAGTATGAGGGAACCGAAAGTATTGAAAATTAACGCTAGGTTTTTGACGCTGGAATATGCAGATTAATCGCTGAAAAACCGATGTCAATTAGCATTGGAACGGAATAAAAAGCAATACACCATACCTCGATACCAGTTAAGAGCCGCAGAAGTATTGGGAGCGTCAAAATAAAGAATGGCTTTATTGTCAACTAACCGGAGTGCTGACGAAGAAACCAATTCAGTTGGCGTCGAAGCATAGATATCATTGCACTAACCATTACCATGAACAATACTTGCTGGCTGAGGTAGTGTTTGCATTCTCAGCACAGCCCAAAGGTCCACAACAGAGTGAGGATCTTTGCCTTCCGACGGATCGCGACACAGCACCAACAAATCATTGCAAAGGATGCCAATAAGCTTTCGTGGTGTGAGCTCTGGAGCGAGGCAATCGACCTGGACAGTGCAAGCATCACCCTGAGCATTGATCGACTCAAAGTTGACCACAGCCTTTCGCACAACGCGCGTCAAAAGGAGAGGTCCATCCATGATAAGACGGCTGTTACTCAATATAAACACATGCTTCAAATACACCGAGTCCGAGTCAACACTTACCGATGGGGTTGTACAAGCGGACTGGGGAATTTTCCTCGGATTCTTGCTTGCCACTGCACCAACTTTCTTCTCGACTCTGACTCGCGCTTCCCTTCGTTCATATTATTCGCCAAAAGGGCAATCTCGGCAAGCGCTCTATCAAGCGGGTCTTCCAAGAACTCGCTCATCGGGGGTGTACTTCGCCCAAGCTCCTCTAATAGCAACTTGTATCGGGGTATCCGCTGTACCGGTAGAAGGAGATAACCCTCCAAATTTAGTTGTGTGTGTCGCGGATTGAGACGGCATCGCTTTAGATATTGTTTGATCCTTTTACGTTGACTTGTGGTCAGGTTGGGGATACCCGTGCTAGCGGCACTAACAGCCTCTGCTATGTTGCCAGCGCCGCTGGTCATAGCCATGCTGATCCCGAGTCCAACCAACTGCGATGTACTCGAGGAAGGTGAAAGGCCGCTAGAGGGCGTCGGATTTGCTGGCGTATTCCGATCCGAGGTCCAGTACTTCACGCGCTGTACAGAGCTGTCAAAGTTGCTGCAGGGAAAAAGCTGAGGTGTCAACATCTTGTTCCACGATATGACCAGGAAATGACGACAATGAAAGCAAATGCGGTGACACAACGAGAAAGATAAAGGGCACGAGGCCCAGTGACACTTATAGAACAAGGGAAAGAAGAGACGAGTAGATGCTATAAAACTCACTTGATATAACTCGAATACATCCTCATGAATGCTGCGTGCTTGACAAAAATATTGCCCACTGCGTTGGCAACACTCAAGGACAGCTGTCCGTCGGCATCCGAATCTGGTTTATCGAGGCCAGAATTCAACAAGGGTGCAGCTGCAACCTCCAGAGCAGGAAGAAAGCTATCCTTATGGAAGGAAAACAGGGAATCGAGGCCGTTGAATACGACCTTCCGCTCGCTGGCTGGAACCACAGTTTCATTCTTCGAGCCTACCCCGCTTAAAAGGTTGACGGGCGTTGATCCAGGCTTGATATAAATATCAACAAGTTCTTGAAGACCCTTGACGTATGTGCGTTCGGTCCTGCATACGGTATTTCAGCGGTTAGTTATTTAGATTCCAGTGAAACGCAGCAAATGGGTTTATTTCTCGCGACAGGCGCGAAGACAGCGGAGACCAAAGAGCAAAATATAAAAGCAATAATCACTCACACAACGATCTCCTTGATGACCATGGCTCTCTTGCTCTTATCATCCTTGAATGTCCGCGGTCCTCGTCCTTCGTCAGAGCCCACACTATCTGTTGTTGCTACACTCAGAGTTTGACTCGATGTCCCACTCCTCATCCCAGTGCCATCAGAGGACCTTAAATGTGGCAATGCTGGTGAAGGTGGTATGCTATCTGGCCCCATAGATGATTCCCTTTCCTTGTCGCCTACCGTCATGCGACGGGGTCGAACGCCATGCTCATCGGCAGCCACCCCACCTGAGGAAGAAGACGCTGTTCCATAGACGCTCACAGTCTGCTGTTGTTGCAAATGTGCCTGTGCTGCCATCTGTTGTTGATGCTGAACTGTTCCAAGGTCGTTCATGTCCCTCAAATAGGCCATTACAGACCTCAGGGCACGCATGTAGGCCTCCCTTGCTCGTTCAGCTTCTCTTCTCATGTATTGTTCATGATCAGGGGTTACAGGACTGGGCGTCAAGGCCCGCGCTTCAGCGGCGTTATTGGCTTGGGCTGTCGCTGTTGACTCGTCCGCATCGACGACAGCACTTACGAACGCAGAATTCTCTGGAATGGAAAGAGCCATGGTTCCTGGCGCATCAATGGGGAGGAAACTCCTTCTCTTGACTCGGGGAGCGGTGGGAGGGGCAAGCAGATTGCTTGGTGACGGAGAAGGAACGGCCGTGAGAAGATTGGTGGTTGACAATGAAGGTTTGGGCACGTCCAGCGCGACAGGGCTTGTTTGAATTTGCAATCGAGGAGGTGAATTGCTGTTCACAGATACGAGCGGCATAGAGTCCATCATGGGTGAGTGAGAAAATCTGAGGTCAAGCTGAGGACTTGTGCTTTGTGGACTTGGTGCACCGCTGGCGCTCGCCAGGCGTTGAGTCGGCGCTGCTAATGTAGGACCGTCACCATGAGATGTATGAGGGCGCCTTGTCGCGTGACCCCGCAATCGAGAGTCAAGAGAGGGACCGGAGGAGGATGTCGGTGTTGATGCAAACGTATTGGAAGGAGGAGGTAACTCCGGTTTCATTTTTCCCATTGACATCTTCTTCAAGAAGCCCCAACGGCTGTTCTTCTGGTGTCGCGAGGAAGAAGCAGAGGATATACTCGGAGATGCAGTCACACGTTCCATGGGTATGGGCTCATCCCTGGACATTGGAAACTTTGGCGCTGCACCGTTCACGCCACTAGAAGTCGAACTAGGGGCATAAGATGAAGATCTGGTGATGCTATCGCCCTGGTGAGTAGATGGACTCGGAGAAGCTTCCCAAAGCGACTGGCTCAACTGTGGTCGAGAAGTGTTAGGGGTAGAGCGTCCCCCTAAAGGCGTTGCAGGCCCAAGGCTTGCGAAGCGTTTTGCGAAGGCTTCTGCAGCTGGGCTAGGAGCAGCACCTGGGCTGGTCATTGCCAGCAGGTTGGAGCTTGATCTCGAGGGGGGAAAGTTGGAAGTATTTAGCCTAGGCATTTCGTTTTCCGGGATGGCGTTGGGGTTGGGCGTGAGGGATTTACCTCTCCGGAGATCACCCGCACTCTTCATCTTTCTAAGTTCCTGTGGTGCACTTTGATCATCCGGTGAGCCAGAAGCAGAAACTTGACGCTGAGGCCTGGAAGAGTCGGAGCCGTTCACGACGGTTGATTTTGCGCGGTTCTGATCAAAGTATGACCGGTTGGGGGTGGTGCGTGTTCTGGTTAGTGGTTTCGACTGTTCTTCTGAAGGTTGCTGCGGCGATTGTTGGGCATGATGCCTCAGGGGATGACCACCTGCACTGATTGGCAAAGGAGAGGTGGTTGAACGTGTCAATGCGGGAGCTGCTCTGTCAGGGGTAATTGTGTGCTCCTCTTCGTCATGAGAAACGGCAAAACCCTGAGGGCTAAACTCGCCTACGGCGGAATCTTCGTGATCTGAAAAATCGTCAAGATCCGTTGTGGCGCCTCCATCTGTTTCTCCATCTGCGTTGGAGCTTTGGACGCCCGCCGACATTAGTGGCATCGTCATGGGAGTGGATGGGGGATAGATGGGAGTAGATGGAACTTTTGCGAGAAGTGGGTCAACGAGGGCTTTCCAAGGACCTTGGAAAGGGTTTCCATCTACGCATAGGGTCTGAAGGGCGGGAAGGAGACATAACCAGCTTGGGAGTGAATGCAACTTGTTTCTCCGAATACTGATGGTATGAAGTTTGACCAAGTCAACCAAAGCGTCTGGAAGTGTTGTGATGCTGGTAGAGTCTGCAATCAAAACTCGGAGGTTGTACAAGTGGGCGAGGAAAACAGGCAAGACCCTAAGTGGATTTGAGGCGATGTTAAGCTCCTCCAAATTTTCACACATGGCTAGGACGGGTGGCAGGGCTGCAACAAAATTTGCAGATATATCTAGGACGAGTAGACTGTGTGCGATTTGAGGAAGACATGTTGAGAGAAACTGAGGAACATGATTCGGAGTTGGAGATGAACCAATGAGGAGATGGGTTGTGCCTGCATGATGGTGTCAAAGTAAGTAAAGGATGGTAAAAAAAAAAGCGGTAAAGACCGGGAAATAGATCAAGGAATGAAAAGAACTCACCTGGTTGAACATGAAGCTGGACGATTGGAATGTTGTCACCGTGAACGATAAGACCCTGACCATCCTCTGCAACTGCAACTGCTGCTGTTCGTTCGTCATCGTGGTCCTGGTCATGTTCGTCATCCCTGTCGATTAAATCAAGACCATGTTCATCGTCTGTCTCGTCCTCTGAAATTAAACTTTCGTCCTTCTCCTGTGGTGGGTGCCATGTAAGATCGTAGCTGGGTTTCTGAGAAAGGGGTAATGGTGCTGGAAGAGGGGGTGGTGGAGAATCTGAATCGTGAAAGTTTATTCCATTCCCCAAGGAAGAAGAGCGAGAACGAAGACTTGCAGAATAAGTATCTGAACGGCGTGCTGATTCTGAAGGACGATGGCCGACTAATTTTGGTCTGGCAGTGTCTGAGGTGAGCATTTGAGGGGATAGTTCTTTTGAAGGGAGGATATAAAGAGCATTAGCTATAGGATCATCGTCTTGTGAAGCTACATGGACGTTGTGATTATGAAAGTTTGGGTAATCGTTGTATGCAAGATTAGAACTTGCAGCTGAACTTGTATAAGCTGATGATCTTGTTGAAGAAGAACCTGCAGACGATAAAGCTGGAATTGAAGATTGAGAATTTAAAGAATAAGGAAGTGTTGAATCTGATAAAATGTTTTTACTGGAATCCATTCAGAAGAAAGAACATGAGAGAGTGAAAGAAAGAAAGAAACAAAGCAAATAAATAAAAACATTTAAAACTCTATAAATTCTACTCTTTTTTGGTTCTTTTTCTTTTCTTTTTCTTTAGAAACTACAACTCTTTCAGATCTTCCCCCTTCAATATCCAAGTGAAGCGTACAAAATATTATCTTTCTTCTTGTTGCTTTAAATCCAAGATTATTCTCTCCACTTCCACAGTTTGATCCTCTCAGTAACGAGAACCGATCACTTGGCGCTGTTTGCGTAAATGGCGATGGCAGTCGTTGGATTGTAACCGTTCCATGATGTCCTGGAAAGGTTTTTATCAATGGAATATTGCCTTTAATTCCATATATTAGCTATATTCTTATAATTTATATTTCATTTTCTTACCTCCAAATGCATTCAATGTCATCATTGCATCCGACGACCATCCAACCATCGAACTCCAATTCTGTAAACTTGACTCTGGTCCAAGAACTGTCATTGAACACACGTCCCCTTGTTCCCGCAAAAGCCGTCGAAGCATTTGTAAAAAATAAATCATTTCCTGTGTTTTTTTTTTTTTCAGTTTAATTTCTTGAATAAAATAGAATTTACTCACTTGTATATTGACTTGTCCCCACGCCGCCGATCCAAGTCCAATAATACACACCCTTGCCAGTACTTTCTTTTCTCCACCGATACATTTCTTAATTTCTTCAATTGTATCCTTTATCGGTTTCTCATGCCGTTCAACATCCACAATCTCAATCTGTCCACAAGTGATCCCTTCTTCAACAATTTCTTCAGGAATACGGCTCGTTACCTCCAATCCATGGCAATATGTTTCCGTTTCATCTCTGTTAGCCGTCAAAAATCAGCCATCACTCAACCATCAAAACTGAAAACTAGATTATCCAAAGAAAACTTTACTAACGTATTGCTACCACCATCTCTAACTGTTGTTTGAAACTGCCCCATCTTTTGATATCGCCATGCAATCTTCACTTGCCCACCCTCATCCATTTTATTATCCTCTTCCTCTGAATCATCTCCCTTGCTGTTTGTTCCACTGACTTTACCTCCCCATCGGTCGGCTTTAGGCAGCCACACAACCTGTTTGATCCACTCTTTTGGCCTCTCTCCAACCACTATCACCTTCTGTCCACCTGCGATCCCCTCCGCAGTAAAGTACTTGCCCACCAATTCTCCGTACGCTGAATGTACATCAGGTGCTGCGATCACAAGTGAGCATGTTAACGGCAGGCCGCCTCCAAGGATATCATCAAGCGATGATATTCCAGTAGACGTAAGGACAGTTGGCGTAGAACTTGTAGACGCCAAGAGACGCGTCGACGGATGAAGGGGTGTTGTTGCTTTCGCGCCTTTGCGTTTGAACGAAGACATGAGTGAATAAAGATAAGATGCAGAAAGATGACTAATCTTATGTAAGTAAGTAGCTAAATATAAATCCATTTTCTTCTGGTTACTACTTGAAACGAATATGCATCAATTCTGTTTAACAAGAACGTTTACTACAGCAGTCAAGCGCTTAAAAAAGGTTCCTAAAACCCCCTATAAACCCAATCCACATCAACACACTATACCACCGGCGCCTAACTCAACCTCTTTCTGGGATAGCAAAACATGGAAATGGGGACTTCGCTCTCTCAAGGTAAGTATTCCATCTTCAATAATGTCAATGTCACCACTGAAGACATGTTAAAAAGCTTTTCAACTTCCTAGCAGCATGTCACATTTTTGGCACCCATGTATTTCGCATAACTCCTGTAACCTCACAACATATTTTCTCCGCCATTCCGCCATCTCACGTCCTTTAGATGACAGGTCCGTCTATGCTCCCCACATTCGGCGTATCTGGTGAAATGTGCATAGAAGAATTTATCACAAAACATCTCTTCCCTGCCACGCTCTTCACCCGCGGAACCCTTCTCACATTCCACTCCCCACTCGACCCAGACCGTTACGTTTGCAAACGCATTATTGGGTTACCTGGCGATGTCATTTGTGTCGACCCAACAGGCCAGTACGCTCCCAGCGACGAGCATGTTGTTATTCCTCCAGGTCATGTATGGGTAGTTGGCGATAACGCTGCCTTTAGTCGCGATTCTAGGGAATATGGACCTTTGCCAATGGGACTTGCCAGAGGAAGAATCGTTGCAAGAGTACGTCCATCCTCACTTACATGCCTACCAACTAACTGCACCCTTAGATTTGGCCCCCAACGGCTTCTACCATTTTCAGAAATCCCACAACTTACTTGGGAGAACAAAAGCAACCATAAACCCACTACCGAACAAAATTCATCGAATAACCACCCTGCCCATTTGGCTCAAACTTGAAATTGTCCGTCGACAAACCAAACTTGCCCAAGATGTTATTTCCCAGACCTTTTAGTTTGTCCATCATTTCTGCTGTTTCGCGCTTTTGAGCTGCCTCTACTCGTGGCTTCACGTTCTGCAGCTTTCGTGCGATGATGGGACGCTGGGATGCGGGGAGTGTGGATAATGAGAGAAGCTTTTGGTAGTCTATGGCGTTCATCAACGTCAATAGAGTACTGTACATTTCGGAAAAGCAGGCGTACCTTCTTGAGCTGCTGTAAGACTTGACCATGTATCGAGGATATCATTGGAGGAAGCCCTTCTCTCAAGCGCTTTGATGTATGAAGGATCGTCCTTTAAAGCTGTCGAACGCCTTAGCACAAATTATCATAAAATCCGGTCAGACTCACCTTCTGTACACGCTTCAACAGCTTTCTTGTGGTCCCCCTATATCCATTCCATGAGAAAATTACCGACCAAACTAAAGCAATCCTCACCATCTTTACGTAGCAAGCACCAATGTTGGCATTCAACACCGAACGCAGCTGTGCACATTTCTCCTTCAATGCCTTGACTTCTGGTGAAACAACTTCCCCATGTTCATCTTGATCCTCTTCTTTCCCTTTTCCTTTTCCCTTTGGGGGTGAAGCAGTCGGTGGATCAAGTGAATCTTCATCATCGTCCTCAACATCATGATTAACATTGTTTGATTCGTCCCCCCTTCGTCTGGGCAATGCATTTAGGGCAGCTTCGTACAAAGCAAGAGCTTCTTCCCATTTTCCTGATCGGAATGCATCGTTACCGGATTGTTTTCGTTCATTGGCTATCTCTAATACTGCATTCTGGTATACGAATTAACTCGCGCAGCATAGGATAGCCCCTGTTCAACTCACCAGGTCTTCGTCCTGAAGTTCTATATTCACATGCTCGGCTTCGACATTCTGCGTTGGCGGAGATGAGGGCTGTTGGGAAGTGGGAGTATCTGACATTGATATGGATCGAGTGATGGAAGTTAAGAGGTAAGAGGTAAGCCTGCTGATGTGACGACATACCGAATGCTCTAGATAAGATCAAAGTGATCACAACACTCCCCTGTTCTTCAGACTTCTTCTCTGCTTGACCATTACAGGTATCGAACTCTATAAAACCGTTCACTGGGAACTTACTTCACCTCTAGTATTATCATGTCTACCACTGGTACGAGTATCGACAAAGCACAGTGCATCCTTATCACAGGAGCAACAGCCGGGATAGGCCGTGCACTTGCCATCGCGTTATCTGAGCTACCTAGCAAACCTCGTATCATCGCAGCAGGCAGACGCAAAGACCGGCTTGAGGAGCTAGCCAAACGCGGCTTCGAGACGTTCGAATTCTCCATTGGTCGTGATACGCAGGCTGTGAAGAAGCAGACTTTGGAGCTGATCGAAAGATACCCCGAGGTGTGTATACTTCGTCTCGTTGTTTGCTGTGGTAATGCATGTTCACTTTTTATAGCTGGACGCTGTCATTCTCAATGCTGGAATTCAGCACGAAATTGCGTTCAAGAAGGATGCCGTAGATCAGACTATCGAGAGTCAGTTTTCACCTCGAACCATCTATGACTTATTATTTACTTTTTGCCTTCCACAGAAATGGTGGACGAAATGTCGGTCAACTATCTTTCAGTGGTCACAATGATCACTGCCGTTCTTCCTCATTTCTTGAAACTTTCAGTGCGTCTAGCCTATCTTTTAGTCGAATCGCAGTGATTTCATGAAGGAACTCTAGGAACAAGATCGTCCATCCTTTGTAATTCCTGTTACCTCTGGACTAGGAGTTATTCCAGGTCCTTGGGTCCCAAACTATTCCGCGAGTAAAGCTGCACTTCACAGTTTCAGCGTTTCTCTGGGAATCCAGCTCGAGCACACCAACGTCAACGTCCTCGAAATCATTCCACCGTAGGTGTCCCCCTATCTTGACCGTCGGCATTCGCTCATTCTCGCGCAGACTCGTCGAATCAGAACTACATGACGGTAAGTTCCTCCAAGCACCTGTGTTTAGTTCTCGCTAACACAACCACCGTAGCTTATGGCACCTCCGAAGCGCTCGCAAAGTTCTGGATGCCTCTCGACGAATATATCCAAGTTACCGTCGAAGGGCTTAGGAAGGGGAACAAATTCATCTCATCCGGGCTCTCTCAAGTGGGCTTCGAAAAGTTTGACCTTCCGAAGCTCCCATTGTCTGTCCAGAGCTATAAAAATAGAGATAACTGGTGAACGGTTTGTCATATGTCATCATCATTGGAATCCTGTAGATGACCATGAGGTGCTTCGACTGTGAGAGTTGTCGCATCCGCGGTTGTGTATGGGGAGAATTCTGAATCCATATTAGAAGCAAGCTGTTTACATTATGCGGTATAAATTTCACATACCCAGTGTACAATCGCATAAGTATCGAAACATCTGGGAACTATATGTTATCCAATCACTTCGTTATCAAAGCCCATTCATTACCTGCCACAACACGTGCTCAGAATGCCTGTCAGCATTGACGCTGCAAAATGTATCCTCGTCACCGGGGCGACATCTGGGATTGGCCGCGGCCTTGCTATCGCACTTTCGAAACTCCCAGGCAAGCCTCGTGTCATCGCTGCAGGAAGGCGCAAAGAGCGACTCGCAGAATTGGCCAGCCAGGGTATCGAGACGGTTGAGTTTAGCATTGACAACGACGCTCAGTCTGTCAAGGATAAGACGCTCGCTCTTGTGGAAAGGTTCCCCGAGGTCAGGCTGAACTTCTCGAATGCTGAATACTGTACTAAAACCGAGTTGTATATCAGCTTGATGCTATAATTCTTAATGCAGGGATACAACATGAAGTAGATTTCAAAAGCAATGAAGTAGATCAGAATGTCGAAAGTGAGTACCCTCTAACTGGCTGTGGTCTAAAGGCTCATATTGTTCCCTCTTGGCTAGAATTGGTCGATGAAATTTCAATAAACTATATATCTGTTGTGACTATGATATCAGCAGTCCTTCCTCATTTCTTGCGATTATCAGTGCGTGTAATATTACTCCCTAACCTGGACAAATATAAATTTCCCTCTCCAGGAACAAAACCAACCGTCCTTCGTAATTCCAGTAACGTCCGGGCTGGCTGTCTTTCCCGCTGCATGGATCCCAAACTATTGTGCGAGTAAGGCAGCTCTTCATAGCTTTACTCTCTCCCTTGGACTCCAACTCCAAGAGACAAACGTTAATGTATTGGAGATCATTCCTCCGTCAGTCAGAAATTTGTTCTTGCGATACGGTACAAGCTGACGCGATCTATATAGCCTCGTAGAGTCGGAATTACACGATCGTAAGTCGGTCTCGGGCATGTATATTACAGACACTAATCTCTGCTATAGGCTATGGCACAACTGCCAAGTACTCCAAATTCTGGATGCCTCTTGACGCTTACATCGAAAATACAGTTGAAGGGTTGAGGAAGGGTGATCAGTTCATCGCATGTGGTAGATCCAAAGAATCGTTTGAAAAGTTTGAAGCTCCCAAAGTGCCTTTAGCAGTTGGATTGGTCAAAGCTAGAGAAACCTGGAAGTGATTCAATGGGTTGGCCAAGGTAGATTAGCCCGTGGCTGTGCTGGGTGATTGCCGATTGGTAATCTTATCATATCGAGTCATTGGCGATTTTGGATAAAGTTATGTCGAGCGGACAACTTTTTTGACAAAGAAATATCATTCCTTGAATCCTTCCCCCATCTATAAAAATGGCCAAACCTACTTTCTGGCTTCGTTGCGAAAAAAAGGAGTTTGAAAGACGCGCAGCTCTCACTCCAACGACTGCCAAGAAGCTCATCGATTCAGGATTCGAAATCTTCGTAGAACGGGATGAACAGCGTATCTTTGACGACTCGGAGTATGAAGAGTTAGTCGCCTTACGCTCACATTTGGACAATACAAATATCTAACTAATTCAATAGAGTTGGCTGCAAGCTTGTAGAACACAATTCTTGGCCCAACGCGCCAGTTTCTACGCCAATTCTCGGCTTAAAGGAGTTGGAAGAGAAGGCTGATCCTCTTCCCCACACTCATATTCAGTTTGCTCATTGCTACAAAAAGCAAGGAGGGTGGTCCAAGGTTCTCTCTCGTTTCCATCGTGGTGGTGGAACGTTGTACGATTTGGAATTCCTCAATGATGCATCTGGCCGTCGCGTCGCTGCATTTGGTTTCCATGCCGGCTTTGCGGGTGCTGCCGCGGGTGCTCTCGCGCTGGCCGCAAGGAGGAAGGGAGAAAAACTTGGTTTATTGACTCCCTTTGAAAATGAAACTGCCATGGTAAATCAGGTTCGCGCGAATCTGGGAGGAAGCGGAAAGGGCGTCAAGGCATTGGTCATTGGCGCTTTAGGACGCTGCGGACGTGGTGCTGTTGACTTGTTCAGAAAGATTGGTCTCGATGAGTGAGTGATAGATTGATAGTCGCGTGATAATCTTGACGCTTAACATTTTCTGTTGTCTATAGAGATGATATCCTCAAGTGGGATATGGCAGAAACCGCCAAGGGCGGGCCGTTCGAAGAGATCCTGAATGTTGATATCTTTGTCAACTGCATTTACCTTGCATCTCAAATCCCACCTTTTGTCAATCACGAGTCCATCGCAAAGGCCGGAGCTCAACGCCGACTCGCAGTGGTTGTTGATGTTAGCTGCGATACCACCAACCCTTTCAACCCCATTCCCATCTATAATGTCAATACAACCTTTGACAAGCCTACTGTCCCAGTTGAGGTTGGGTAAGTGGACATGCGAATAAATGTTGTTTTAGGGGATATTGACTTTAAACTCTATATGATATGCAGGCCTGGAAACCCCCCACTTGACATGATTTCAATAGATCACCTTCCGACACTGCTACCACGCGAAGCCTCTGAACAGTTTAGCGCGGACTTATTGCCCTCGCTGCTTGAATTCCCAGATCGCGAGAAGGCTCGGGTATGGACTGATGCGGAAAAGCTCTTCAAAGAAAAGCTGGCCGAGGCTGCTGCAGTTGAGGGTCTTTAGAGTGTTCTACGTCGACCGAGAATTGCAATAGGCTATAAACATATGTAGAGATGTACCAAAAGTGGATGAAAGCTATAAAGTAGATGTAGAGAAGGAAATTGGAAAAAAAGTTCTGGAATCTGATGATATAGATGGTCGTTAAGCTCCTTGGCCAAGAGAAATGTTGTGCTGGAAACGGAATGTTTTATAGAGCGAGTATATGATCAACGTGATGCTGTGAGTTTGAACCTGTGCTTGAGCCCTTTTTCAATCTTTTTTTTTTTTCCT
>NHTK01001231.1:0-14920 GCA_002938355.1 Panaeolus cyanescens | reverse complement strand
AACTGTACCACACCCGTGTCCTTCATTTTTTACCCCTCTAGACTGCAAGTTTAGGGGTCACTTTAAAGTGGAGTGGGGGATCTTCAGGGTTGATTATCATCTCATCCCACCTCTACGCATACCCATGATAATGATCATGACGATAATGATGATAGTGGTGACGCGGAAAGGTGCTGCGCAGGTGTTGGTGAGATAGTTGGCCATGTGGAAATGGTTTATTTTGGGATATGTGGATGTGGGAGTGTTTGAGATACTCGTGGTTGGGGTGGTGGTTGTGGTCGTGAGATGGTTGTGGTTGTGAGGTAGTTGTGAGGTGGATGTGAGGGATGGTTGGGTGATGTTGGATGGGAGGAGGTGTGTGGATTGGGGTGGAAATGCGGTTGTGGTCAGGCTGTGATGTGTTTAGGGGGTTTCTGCAGACTTTTTATTTTTGCTTTTTTATTTCTTTTGTCGTCGTTTTATTTTATTTTATTTTTTGTTTCTTTTCCTTTTATATTTTCCTTCTCTGTCCAAAGCTTCATTCACATTCTTTCATTCTCTCACATATCATCTCTCCAACACCTACTCACCATTTCGCTAACCAGGTGACGACCCATTCTGGGAAGCCGTTGATCTATGGTACGGCGCCACAGGCGACATCGAATGGTACGACCCCTCGCAAGTGACGACGCGCGACGGCGCCCTCGTCATCACCATGGACCACATCAGCACCACGCAGTCCAAAATCACGCCAGGCTCGACTGCGCCCTTTACGATTGCCGAAAACCATAATCTGGAGTATCGCAGTGGGATGCTGCAGAGTTGGAACAAGTTTTGTTTTACGACGGGATATATTGAGGTTGCTGTTACGTTTCCTGGGCCTGATGAGAATACGGAGGGATATGTGAGTGATTGGTTTTTTTAATTGGTTTTGGGGATGGTGTTGGGAAGATGGTGTTGATAATTTTTACCTTTTTAGTGGCCTGGTGCGTGGACGATGGGTAATCTGGCAAGACCTGGGTACCCTGCGACGACGGATGGGATGTGGCCTTATACGTATGTCATTCTCCTTTCTCTCCCTTTTTTTCGTGTCCATGCTCACGTTTATTAATTTGATGCGTCTAGGTACGACTCGTGCGACGTTGGGACGTTCCCTAATCAGACCTATGCGGACAAGTCTGGGCCTCCTGCTGCGTTGAGGACGGATAGGGGGCGGTCGAGGTATAATTATGAGCTTAGTTGGTTGAGTGGACAGCGGTTGTCGTGCGTCATTTTTCTTCTTGCTTTTTCTTCTTGCTTTTTGCTTCTTGATTCTTGATTCTTGGGGAGTTGTGATTGCTTTGCTTCATTGGAGGTGCTTCTTTATGATGTGCTTCTGCTGTCGTTTTATCTACCTTTTATGCTTTTGCTTTCCATCCACATCCACATTCACATCTATACGCATACTCGTACTCATGCTCAAACTCATACTTTCGAACAGAGCATGCTCATGTCCCGGATCTGACCATCCCGGTCCTGACGTCACCCGCGGCCGTGGTGCGCCCGAAATTGACATTTTCGAGGCTGAGAAGGATAAAGCGCGCGAGGGGCACGTTGTTTCTCAGAGCGCCCAGTTTGCGCCGTTTACGCATGATTATTTGTATAATAATGGCACGGGTAATTGGGTGAATTTTGACGAGACAAGGAGTAGGGCGAATGATTATCGGGGGAGTGCTGTGTATGTCTCTTTTTTCTTTTTCTCTCTTTTCCCTTTATATCTCTTTGTGTGTTTTGGGATGCTGACTTTTTTTCGGCGATTACATCTAGCCAACAATCTGTGTCTGCGCTTACACGTGTTCCGAGTGACATGTTCCAAGGGTCTGGGGCAAATTTCAAGACGTTTGGATTCGAGTATTGGTCTGATCCTAATAATCGGCAAGATGGGTATATTAATTGGCAGGTGGATGGGCGGCAGTCGCATGGGATGTGGGCGCCTGCTGTGGGACCTGATCAGGGCGCCGATGGGACGGGGGTGGGGCAGAGGATTATCCCTGAGGAGCCGATGAGTATTGTTTTGAATTTGGGTATTAGTCGTGAGTATTGGTTTTATTTTTTGTGACTTTTTGTGTTGTTGTTGGTGGTGGTGGTGGTGAGTGTGACGTTGCTGACGACCTTTTTTGTAGCGAATTGGCAGCAGATTTTACCGCAGACGATGATGTTCCCTTCAGAGATGAAGGTGGATTATGTGCGTGTGTATCAGAGAAAGGGACAGACGAATACGGGGTGTAATCCTCCTAATTATCCGACGGCGGATTATATTAAAAATCATTTAGAGGCTTATATGGGTGCGTTGCTTTTCCTTTCATGTTGGATGTTGGATGTGGGATGTGGGGTGGAGGAACTTGTTGCTGATGTCGTTTTTTTGTAGATGTGAATATGACGACGTGGGATTGGCCGAAGCCGAGGAATAGCTTGTATGAAGGAGGATGCTGATCGTGATTGTGATAGAGGTCATGATCATGATTTGTCCCGTTCCCTGCTCCTACTGTTTTCTCGCCCAACCATCGTTTTTCGTGTTGGGATTCTCTGCGTTACGACCCCACCCCTCTGGATTCTCCCACATATTTCTCGCCATCTTTGCTTTCCGATTTTTTTGGATCCTTGATTTAGACGTTTACGATCTGCTTACCCGCCTTATGAAAATGGCTTTTGGGGTTAATTTATTCCCTATGTGCCTACCTGCCTCCTACCCTACCCGCCTCTGCTTTATCGCTCTATCGGTGCTGGATATACCTCGTTGTCGTTATTATACCGGCGTTTTTTCGCAATGGTTGGACGGACCCGTTGCCTGGATTAGATTGGAATGGACTGGAATGGATGGATTTAAATGTTGCTCCTATAATACCCTATTTCCCGAATTTGCGGTATCTTGTTTATTCCGTATTCCATGCCTCGACCCCGGCCCTAGGTCGTCGTATCACCATCGTCTCTGATATCCTTCTCTCGTCGTCACCACCAGCACATGACCGACCTCCACCTCCATCTCACCCCGATTTTGCCCTCCCCTACCCTACCCTTTCCCCCACCCGACCCGGCTTGCTCGTTTACTCACTCGGACAATTTTATATGTATTGCAGAACAAACAAACTCTTTACTTACGGTTACAATTATATTACAGTAAAAGCGCCATTTACGTGCTTTTCCCCCTCGCGCCATGAGCGTTATTCATCTCCCCATTTAAAATAGTTTTTTTTTTCATTTTCTTTTGTTTACTTACAAGTTGTGGGTGTTTTTATTATCGTTGATTTTTTTTATGTTGTTTCCCTTCTTTGCTGTGGTTTTTTAGACCTTTACTTTTTTTTGGCTTTCGGTATTGGGATCTGGCTTGGTAATTTCTGCTGGGTCCCGATGTCGTAGTCGCCCTTTTTTCACGTTTATCAACTTGCTTTTCTTAACCCCGCACCATCATGATTCCGCCGTCGGTTTAGTTAGCAGCTCACCCTCCTTATCCTTACCCTCACCCGCTTTTTATTCTTATATTCATGTTTTTATCTTTCCACCCTTTTTTTTTTCTTTTTGCTTTGGCTCATCATATTCATATATACATACTTATACTTTACATACGTGCCTGCGTAGTTCTTCTCATCACACATGTTACAGTTTGAATCGGGACATTGACCTTGCTACCATACAATCATTTTTTTTACACTCTCAATCAATATCACTCTCGCTTTTTCTCACTCTGTCGCTCACACACTCGTTTTGCATGTTCATGTTCATCTTGCGTCTTCGTCACTTGCTCACTATTCCCCTGACCGAACTGTTTTTTTGTGATTATTTTGATTTTGGATATTTAAATTTAGAGTATACTTGTTGGGTTGCGTTGATGGGTTTTTATTCATTTATTACTTTTTTCAATTTTTTTCGTGTTCCTTGGTTGTGTTAGAATAATAAACGCTCTATGTCTGGTCTTGTGATGTCGGCTTGTGGAGATGAGTGCAGGGCGAGTGAGAGGGACAGGAAGGCACATCGCATGGACAGAGTACAAATTCGAATCTTTAGGAGAGGTAGGGGAAACGCTCGTTCGTAACGCGTTTGTAGGGATGAGTTTGAAGAATGGCGAGATGAGAGCTGCTGAGCCCAGGATGATCACCCGATTCTTGAGACGCTGTTCCGAGTCATCATACTAGTACTAGTAATCTGAGCTTTATGAGCTATCAATGGCGCCCTTGACCCGCCTATCATTATGCTTTGTTGAACGTAACATGATATTAGTAAGCTATAGGAGAAACAAGCTGAATCACGCTCCTCGCGGAGCTGCTTGACAAAGGGGGAGGAGCAGGAACGATGAGATTATGGGTGTGGGTGTGGGCGTTCGAGTTGTTGAGCTCGAGGCGCTGATGCATATGCGTGATATGAGGAGTGGTATTGATGTTGGTATTGGTGTTGATGTTGGAAGTAGAGGGGACGATAGCGATTACGAGGGTGGGGTTGGGGGTGATCATGGTGGGGGTATCGATGATTGTGAAGAAGCGGCCTGGGATTGAGGAATGATTTTATCGAGGTTTACTTATACTGACGGTGTTTGTGGCTGACACGGACACGCTCATGATCATAGTATGAGCAGCTGAGCGGATAACATGAATCAGCAGCGAGATATTCGAGTTCATTCATGATCAAATGCCAGAGTCTAGTGGTCTGCATCGCACCAAGATCGTGAGAATGCTAAGAATATGTTTTATTATTTTAAGCGCTCGCGCGTAGAGGCGTTGAACCCTACTCCAACTTAAACTTGAATCGAATTGTGATGATGATGCTCAACCACAAATCATAAACATTGGGCACTGGGTCACGGTTATCATGCCTCATGAATTCGTCGTGTTCATCAAGATCAATTATAATGTTATCAGAGTCTGAGGCTATGTCAATGTACACGGGCTAATTCCGCAAGAACCATCGATATAACACTGGCGGCATCTTATAAAACTGTCCACTGCTCATTTCCGTTTCCTTCCTTCCCTCTATCTCCAAGTTCCAACTCTTGACTAACAAATTCGCACCGACTTAAGCTTGAAACTCACCAATAATCAAGTTAACGATAATGTCGCCATCCCGGTATCAACACAATCCACACGAAATCGGTGCAAGGCAGTCCTCCGTACGCGTATATCAGAAGAATACGGAAAGGACGGCTCAGTCGATGGCCATCGCACAAGGTTCACAGCCACAGCACTGTCCCGGTGGTCGTTATGATATGCATATGCATTCACTGGCAGCGTCGACGTCGTCTATCAGTGACTCACTGGCAGATATCGATAGAGGGTCACGGATTCCATATCGATATCGATCCGAGTTTTCAACACCAGTATTGGGCCCAATACCAATACCGGTTCAAGGGAGGCTGTCATACAACTCTGATCTCGGGGGTGCAGGGACTCGGATGCCAGTGACCCGTTCAACATCGATATTGGCACAAGGCTCACAGAATCAGTATCAATATCATCGTTCGAGCTCAGATGGATATCATGCTATATCTAGAGGAACGTCATGGGTGCCATATACTGTACCACGGGTTCCACCTGTTCAGGATGAACATGAACATGAATCGATATCAACGCCGGCGCCAATAACTCATGCTCCGTCCAATGGCGATGGTGATGGTGCCGCCTCTCTTCCTCAGGCTGACCCTCGCGAACCTTCAATCAGCGCCAGTCACAGTGAAGCCTGGACCTCGCAGCGCGTTGATACTGTTCCACCACCTGCCAAAGTTGTTGCTCGCACTCCTGCACGCAAACTTTGTGCCTTTGTTAGGAGATTGCTGAATGGATTGAAACGGTTCTTTCGAGCAAGGCAAAGCATGCAGCCTGCCAGTGAGCCTACTACTGCTACTACTGCGACTACTGCGACTTGGACTCCGGCATATCGTACACCCCATCCTACGCTAGACTACTCGTCCAATCCGTCTATTGGTCCGTCAAACCCAATGTTTTACCGTCGATTAACCATGGCCATGCCGTCGACAACGACAGATATTTCAACTGACGATGCCAATCATATGCATGACGATACCCTGGACCGTCTACAATACTTGTCCAACCCATCTATTGGTCCTTCAAACTCAATGTTTTACCGTCGATTAACCATGACCATGCCATCGACTGACTCTGATTAGTACTGCCATCATTCATTTATGGTGATTATTCCTTCGAATTTGCTCAAATCATTAATTTTATGATGATCGTACATACACTATCAGTCTAATACACGATTCAGACTTTAAGAAAGCTTCGAACCTCAATGCTGCTCCATTAACTAACAATTACAATTGGCAATGTGGCTTGCAATGTTGGAATTTCTATGCCAGTTAAAATGTACTATAATATTATATCTACTACAATGCCGATATACAAGCTTTAAGCTTCAAGCTTGAAGTCAAAGTTCTGACGATTCACAGAGAGAAATTGCAGCAGTGGGTACATTAGGAGTAAATTTACAATATTATAAGTGAGTAATAAACTATATCACGGGCGCGAAAGTGCAAAAGGCGGCGTCGGTAACTTCGACATTGTCGAGGGATTTATATTGCTGGATCAATANGATTCACAGAGAGAAATTGCAGCAGTGGGTACATTAGGAGTAAATTTACAATATTATAAGTGAGTAATAAACTATATCACGGGCGCGAAAGTGCAAAAGGCGGCGTCGGTAACTTCGACATTGTCGAGGGATTTATATTGCTGGATCAATATGCCTTGCGACTTTACAACCTTTCCGCAACCCCACATTCCTCGTACCACTGTGTCGATAACTTGGGCATCTTCGAGGATGCGCAAGATGTCGGGGGTGGCATCACGAAGAGCCGCGGGGGTAGAAGTATCAGGCGGCACACCAATCTGCACAACAACGGGCCCATACGTCCCCTTGTCATTCTCGTCAACAACCATCAAAAGGCAAACTGCGTGGAGAAACCTGAAATTGATGCCCCGCGATATGATCAGATCTAATACCAGAGTTAGCAATTTACCATTCCGGGCTGTCGAGCAGCGAGCTGTCGGTTGTTCGACGAGACGGAGCTAGGTACACCACGAACAGCGTGCTGGAGGCGGTATGTTGATTTCCTGAAACGCTATTAATATAGTAAGCACCTTGAAGATTGTTACAAAGAGAGAAGGTGTTGGACGGACGTACCGAGATCTACGCGTCTGCACCTTTTCTGTGTGGGTGGACTTCGCCAGACTGGCGCTTGTCAGCAAGCGCCCGTTCAGGGAATCGCACGGTTGGTGTCTTCAATGCCGAGTATTTGAGGGTGTGGGAATTTATAGAAGTGAGGATACGAGGCGCGACGAGATGCGACCAGACCTCGTGGAGGCGTAGATTGGCGATAGGGTAGGAACATTTGGTGGAGATGGTGAAGAAGCGGTCTCTAACCGCTGAGGTTGGAAAATGATTCGGTTGGAAGTCGGAGCGCCACGAGGTATGTGGCATGACGGAAAAAGGCGACGGGCAGTCACAGATGAAAAGTAATCGGGGAGCTAATAATCGAAGAATAGTTGCACGTTGGAGATGATGATTCAGAGAACGTATATGCGGTGCGTATTTATACTACCAATGTGTGGAGGCTGACATGCACGCAACACGCTGAGTGGATGGCATGAATCGAACGAAATTCTGGAGGCTGACTAACTCATGCAATGTGAAATTGTGAATTCTGAATCCGAGTCTATGTGAGGATCGAGACCCCTCTTCTCTGGCCAGTAGTTATTCGTATTGGCACGGACGTCTGAGACTTATCATATCCGATACCCACATCAGTAGTCACTTTTTATTTTTCAACATCAAAATAATTGCCAACCGTGGAGTGGACGTTAACGCGTGATGAGCATTTTGGTCTTTACATAATTGGGGTTTCAATACACTCATTAAATGGAGATTGGATGGCTGTGATCTTCGTAATATTGAATATTCAAGTTCAAGTTAACGTTGATGACAAGGGATGGATGTTGGGTTTTAACTTCTAGCTTCTAACGTCTAACTTCTCTACTTAGAACCAAGGTACATTAATATTTACATTCATCGCATATCTACACCTCGGTCGATCCGAAACCGGTTTGAATTCCCCTATCGTTCTCCGATCGACCAATGAACCCGAGAGAAATCAAAAGTGCCCTGTGGAACTGTGGCAAACTTGCAATCGTCAGCAAGCGCCGGCGAACTCAAGAGGCAAAGGGCGACAGTCGATTGTCGCCCTATATAGCCACGTATAGAGTGACTCGTATGAGGTTTTCAATGTCGAGTATTTGAGGTTGTGGGAATTCGAGTGTGTTGGATTCAAGTTGATGGTGTCGATGTGAGGCGCGCCGCCGACAAGATCCCGGACTCGGAACCACTCGGTGAGGCGCCGATTGAGATCGATGATACGCATACTGTATATGTAACTGTAGGAAGGTTTGGTGGGGATATCGATGGGGATGATTGTGAAGCGGTCTACAGCTGGCGCGGCTGCGGTGGGAGTATGATATGCTACAAGGTAGGAGGGTTGCAAGATATTCGTATGCATGATGAAACGGCGACAACTGTAAACGAATCGATGAACAGTAGTCCGGGAGGCAAAGGCTATTTAGACTGATCGCATGAGCGAGAGCACAAGTTCATATCTACGCATATTTATACTGCAGCTGCATTGCTTTTGGGGCTGTGACTGACACGCTACCTGAGTGGATGACATGAATCGAGCAAAACTCTGGAGGCTGACTAAAAAACCTATACCAGTTTATTACATTTAGACAATGAGTAAACATATGGTCAGTTTACACATTTACTAGCAATAGTTCATGAAGCTCAAGTTCTGACGAAGAGTCTGTGGTGTGGACAGGAATATTAGGGGTATAATTACCATATGTGGTCATTGGAGCTTGGGCGTCTCATCTCGTCTCATGACCTCTCATGCATTCATGACTCACGACTGACTCTCATCCCGCCCAACCTCAAACTCATCCTTATAAGCTCATTACGAATTGACGTTTATCATAGACTTTTATACCTTCTTGATCTTGTTTGCTGGATACTTGTGACCATGAATCCAGAATATACGTGGAAAAGTGAGTTACTGTCCGTATATATTCCCCTCTCCTCGCTGAAAATTCCCTTCAGAGATCATAAACCTGACCGAGCAAGAGCTTATTGACCTTGGATTTCTGGGACCTGGTGAGTTGATTTTTGTTTTTAGAGGCGTTCTCATTCAGTGCATCTTGCAGATGCCAATGAGGAAGTCATAAGTGAAGTGAAAGAAGTGAGAGCTCATCCCCAACGCTATGCTCGTACGTCTCTTTCTCTATCGTACATTTTGTTTCAGCTCATCCCAACTATCCATTTGAATTCTATTCCAGACGTAACCTGCTTTGAAATTGACAATAAGAGAAAGCTCCTTGCCGAGCTGGCGTCTAGTTCTGAAATAGATCAGAAGAGGCTCCGCTTGCAGCTCCCAACCAACCCAGAGGACTACACAATCGTTGCACCAAATCTCTTGTCCCGATTCGAGATGCACTTTTGGTACTACAACGGCATATCTCCTGGTCCCCCACTTCTCTGGCGGTCCGACTTTGACACCAACCCGTTCCCGACCCCAGCACCCGGTGATGATCACTCCTTCACAATCCCTAAAAAGTCTGTCCGTCCTGTCTTCGGAACAAGGCTCAGCGAAGTCTGGGATACCGTCGTGACTCAGATATTAGCTCTGGTCAAATCGCGGGGCATCAAAATCAGGTTCATGCTTCCCGTTCGCTTTTTGACGGTTGTTGACGACAACGACGACAAGGGGACCTATGGGCCCGTTGTTGTGTGGATTGGTGTGCCGCCTGATACGTCTACCCCCGCGGCTCTTCGTGATGCAACTCCGGACATCTTGCTCATCCTCAAGGATGCCCAAGTTACCGACGCAGTTGTCGAGTGGTACGAGGAATGTGGGGTTGCGGAAAGGTTGTAAAGTCGCAAGGCAGAGTAATCCGGCAATATAAATCCCTCGACAATGTCGAAGTTAGCCTACCGACGCCTTTTTTTCCACTTTCTCGCCCGTGTATAGTTGATTACTAATTTATAACATCGTAAATTTACTCCTAATGTATCCACTGCTGCAATTTCTCTGTGTGAATCGTCAGAACTTGGACTTCAAGCTTCAAGCCTCAAGCGTCATTAACCATTGTTTTCAGCGTGCCAACAATTTATATAAATTTAAACTTGGCTACTGAAAGAGAAGGGTATAAAACGATTTCAATATGCTGGAATGCACAGGAAGAGTTGGGGTTTCGCCCCTATTACGATGTCGCGTTGAGAGCCAAATGCAATAGCGTGGTAATCGTTGGCCCGGGAATGATGGCAGAATTTGCAACTTTGCTCATCGCTTCCCACCACCACCATCATCATTCACCATCACCACGCTATCCAAATGCCACCAAATGATACATCCATCATGCAACGCTTAAAGCCTAACTAGTCTGCTGATAATCTTGCTATAAAGTACTCGCTCAGCTAACTGATATAAACTGTCAGAGAAATAAAATGAGGTGGCTTCTAAATTCTGACATGGGACTCTGGGCACGTTTTGTCACCAAAATACCCATGGACCTCCAGATAATTCCTTCGGTATCGATAAGACCACTTCATCCCATCCTGGCTTGAACACTCTACATATTTGATATCTGGGATGCACCGCCGACCAGTGAACTATGAACGTGATGGAACCTATGAACCCGTCGATCCGTTTCGATCATCGCTTGCGTTTAGTGTGCGAATGCTGTTTGGGCGAAGGATGTCCGGGCAAAGGATAGGGTTTAGGGGTGTGATGGATGATGGCGTTGGTGTTGATGGGGAAGACGAAGGAGTGGATCTTGCCACGTTTCCTGCTTTGGAGTCGGAAGTGCAAGAGGTGGAGGAGGCGGTGAAGGAGAAGGAGAAGAGGAAGAGTGCTACCCCAGACTCAGGAAAGAACAGTACTCACGATCAAGGTCATGAAGCATCCCCTAAACCTAGTATCATCAACACACCTCCCCCATCACTTCCAGAAGAGATCGAGAGGGAACCTGTCCCACTCATCCCCCCAAGCTTCGTGGACAGAACAACATCTCTTAAAAGCGTTTCTAACCCAAGCACGGCTAGTTCGCCGTCAGGAGTTGCTAGTCGGTGAGATTTACCCTGCATGAAGGGACTAGTGTTGATATTAACGTTCATTTCTACAAGATCTCACTCACCTGTCCATACAAGACTATCTCGCCCCAATATCCCGCCATTTCCATTCGTTGGACCACCTACAGTACTACCTACACCCGTGATACCGACACAGACACCCTGGGCCTATGAAGATGATGTCCCACAACTTGATCCAGAGATGTCCCCAGAGTCAGAGCCAAAGTCAAGACCTGGTGAACCCTCCTCTCCGGTAGAAAGCTTGACCCAGATCTATCTTTCAAGGCGCCGCAGTCAGTAAGAACTGTTCTAATTTCAGTGGATTTGATTTTTTACATTTTAGATGCTGATATAAAACGTTTCTAGTCCACCCTCACCTTCGCGACCTTCTGGTTCTGGAACGGCTCCTCTAGAAATGCCAGAACCGATATCGTTTCCGGAACCACATACCCTGCGACCTCAAGGAGTCGAAACTGTACCAGGCCCTTCAACCTCCCTTCCTGATATCGCCCCAGTTACCATGCCTGAAAAACCACCTTCAGTTCAATCGTTGCCCCGTGTTACGACCACGGGTCCAGGACTCGAGCCCATAAAGCTTCCTCATGCACACACATTATCACCCAACCATTCGTCCTCTAATGCCGACGACAAGGACACGGGAATCCCGCCACAGCCCAATCCAACAAAATTGGAACCACTCATAGAGCCCAAAAAGCCGAATATTCCAACGACATGGCAATACGTGTTAGCATTCTTTCTCGACACAGTTCCGCGACAGGTTTATCTGCACCTTTTACTCAGACTTCCGTATCTTTATTACTCGCGCGTGACGCACGTTTTTGAAGATGCGGATATGGACGTGCATGATTTGAAAAGGGGGATTTTTGAGAGTGCGAGGAAGGAGCGGGAGTGGGCGTCGGTGATGAAGCCTGTTGGGGGTGGGGGGTATGAGCTGTCGCCTGCTGGGAGGGCGTATCAGGACGTCAGCGATGTCTGGATGAAGCTGGTTGATTCCTTGATCAAGGAGTGGGAGACGTTGAATATTATTTCAGCGTTACTTTTAACGTTGGTATTCGTTTTATTTCGTCTTTTATGCAAAAATCATTACTCACCAATTTCTTCTTTATTTTTTTTAATATTATTATAATTTTGTGACGACAGTGCCATCCTTACCGTCCTCCAACTCGACGGTGCAGCAACCGACCCGATCATTCGCTTTTCAGCGTTGGTATCTATGACATGTGCACTCGTGAGCTTGCTCTTTGGGTGTATCTATATCATACGATTTGGGACGATGCGGAAGGTGTACAAAGCTGCAGAGCTGGCTGCAGAGGCGCAGAAAGTCCGTATTGGGATTTGGTGGAACGTATGGGTTATGTTGGGGATGCCTGCTATCTGGCTTGGATGGTAAGTCATTTCTACGCTTTTCACCATTGTGTAAGATACTGATTTTTTATGGGTGTTTATATAGGTCAATCTTATCCTATCTAGTCTGCATCATGACCTTTGTATGGCGCACGGGTGCAGCAACAGACAGCGATCATCAACCCTCGTCCGATCATCGCATCCTCGCTCCTCGCATCGTTGTCAGCGTCATACTCGCATTGGGCATAATCTACCTCGCCCTCATATTAAAAACCCTACGACGGTATGGGTCACAAATGGATAAAGTGTGGCAGATCCGGATTCGGGATTGGGTCACGCATAATGGGTTCTCTGGAATAACTTTGAATGCACAACGAGACGACGATAGCGAGAGGGAGAGGAGGTATTATAGGTCTAATCCTGACCTGAGGAGGGGTGTCGTTGCCCCACCTCCAATACCTCGGATGCCAACATTCGATATTCCGAGGCCGGAGCCTATGGTCATTATTCAACATGACGGACCTGGGTATTCGGGGTGGTCAAGAGGATATGGGCGACCACCATCTCTGCGATCCTTTGACTTGGGACCTAGGCCTCCTACAGTTGTGCAGATGTCCACGCCCCCTTCTCTGCGGCCCGTTGCCACAGGCACTGATGAGAGTGTAGGAGATAATGGTGGTGACGAACATAGTTTTTCTGGACCTCCAGATTTGCATTTGGCACCAGAGATGGAGTCGTTAGATCGTCTTGGGGGTTCCTTAAAGCAGCAGGACATGGAGCAAAGTCGTGGTCCGACTATTTATGTGACCAGACTCGTTGATTTGTCAGATGACTTGGCGAGGGCTGTTCCTCCTTTGGACGGCGATTTGCAAGCGATGGGGTTGGATTATGAGCAGTGGAAGGAGCTGTATGATGTGAGTGTTGTTTATTCATTTTTATTTTGGGTTTTGAAGGCTTATGGTCTTGCCTTTCAGTCTGCGCGAAGTGTTTTCAGAACCACGTCTGAAGTTTTGGTTACAAATCCAGATCATGCAATACATCCTTTTATCAAGCACTTGAACGATACATTATTCAACGCAAAAGACGGTCAGGTTCAATTATGCGAAGAACGTGGCACGGAGTTGGGTGGTGTTGAGGACGTTGATTTGGACGTGGACGATAAATCTCACTCGCGATCAGGGGCAAAAAGGAGATTTGTGTTGTATTATTTTTCGACAGCCGAAGGACTTCCTTTTGACGCTGCGAGATATGAAGTTAGGGATGTGAAGGATCGCGAACAGATGGCGTTGGATAGGAGGAGGGTGGATGTGGTAGCCGCTTTTGAGAAGACCGTGACGTTGGGTAGTCGTGGTGGTGCTGAAAATCAGATGTTGGGACATGATGGTGGTGACGACCAGGGTGAAGATGCTTTGGATGATGGGTCGTTGAGGCGGTTGTTCCTATTCGTGTGGGGAAGTCAGGAGCCGGGAGAGACAGCGGCAACAGATGAACATGTCGAAGCGTAGTCCAACCATGAAAAACTTCATCCAGCTCCTATTTTTTTTTCATCATCCACACGTCATTATATTTTAATATTTTACTTCTGTGTAAGCTCCTCTTATTTATATATGTATTTTATAATTGGTGTGATAAATGTGAATTCTTGGACCAATGGCATATTCAACTTGATTTCAACGACCTTTGTGCTGATATGGCGTGGTAAAACTCCGTAAATTGCTGATGTCGCGTAACTTGCAGTTCTGTGACTTCTGTCCTCGACCACCATGTCATCACCTACAACTTCTGCACTCTACAAAACAATCCTCTGGATTATCACACAGTTCCACAGGTTTTATACGTGAAGCATGGATTCTGTGCTCAGGGAGCTAATCAAGGATGCAGATCTGGTTCTTCTGCCGTTCATGGACTTTCCACGGATTTTCAGTTGTCAAAAAAATCAACAGATTTTTGATATGGATGCAGATATATCTCAGAGTACCTTGCTATTTAGCATAGCCTCGTTGGAAACCATACAGCTTGTCGCCCAAAATACTTGTGGAGCCTGAGATAGAGGTTTAAATTTCCTTGATCAGGCTGCAGCCTCCCCAGACCTCTTGCCTTCTCTCGCCCCTCTTGATCTTAGACTGCTAGGCAGCCTTTTGGTATCTACTGTTAACTCTCTCGAGTCTTTCTTCTGTGTACCTTGAATAACCCAACTTTGGCGGGCAAGGAATTACGAAGGAGAAATCTATCCATCTATGGACCCGTTCAAGCCTTCTGTCGTCTTCAGCACTAGAGCTCTGTTTCGCAAAGCTTTAGACTCGGAAATGGCCAAAGTGGATCTTCAATCGTTTCCTATCCTTGGGAACGAAAATATGGATACACGGCATCCGGTGACAATCCCAGTGGACGAACAAAAACCTCCTATGAATGCCTCTTC
>NHTK01001230.1:0-25615 GCA_002938355.1 Panaeolus cyanescens | reverse complement strand
AATATGTACTACATTTTGAATTTTTCCCCAATATATACGCCATATGGATGTGATGCTTCGCCATGAGGTCGATTGTGCAATGGAAATATTCAGTGGAATAGATGATCATTTCGAAAGCTCTCAAGCTTTTCAGCGGGAAGATATAACGCTTTCTCTCGTCCTGAGCCAACAATGGAGCAATAACCTTGTCACGAAAGGTATCATCGTCAAAGCTGTTTTCAAGTCGAAGAATCTCAATTTTAGGTGGATCAAGAGCCCTTGCGTGACTTCGAGTACTATTTGTGTCCAATTTGCGAAATCGTACGTCTGAAAGCAATAAATGCTTGAGATTTGGGAGAGAAGCTAGATCTTCAAGCGGAAGATCACCAAACGAGGCAAGAGTGAGGTCGCAAAGAGGGAGGTGTTGCACAGAAAATTTTATTGCCGAGCAAAGTGATACAGGAGGAGCAGATGACCACCGGACGCCTGACCTGACGTAGAGACTGGTGAGATTGATGCACCTAGGCAAGATGGCGTGAAAATCGGCTTGGATTGCCTCGTTCTGCCATTGAGCTGACCTTAGACGAACCACAAGTACGCGAACACAATACAGCGGGTCATCTTTTCCTGAGCACAGAGAAGCTAGCTGAGTGATTGTCTTTTTAGTCTTCAACCCAAGACCGATGGTAGCAAAGATGTGTTTCCGAGCCTGCCTCCAGCAGAACCAAGATAGACCAAGGAATTTTCTGGATAGAAATTTCTGGCATAGAGACTAGACCTTAGAGTACTGAGCGTTGGCTGAGCGGGTTGATGGTGGTGGAAAGGAACAAGTCGGAACCTGAATGTGAGCGTCTGGTGTTACTATGCAGAAGTATTGTGACATCATGTTGTTACTTACCACCTGCGTCGCCAACCATCTCCAACATATCGCCAATACGTCGTACCCTCCACGACTCAATATTTCCCCGACATAAAATTATACTATTCAGGAACATTTTACCTAGTACATATAGGCCTAGGTACATTTATACGAACAGTTACATATTACAGTAATCACGAAAAACTCGTTCAACTTGGGTAGCAACATTACCACATCGACGTACTATTATTGTAAATCGATTGAACATCTACCGTAAAATCGAAGTTAAATTTTTGAGAAAATATCGGTTTAAAATAGGTTTCTCGCAACTCTTCGAGACCCATGAGAAGCTCGGTATGCTTATCATGAGGTCGATAACGTGTATGAACGACCAACGACAGATTAACCTCCTTTAAATGGCTCCAATGCCCATTCGTCAGCACTTTGGTTAGCTCACGCCACTCCTCGCCCACTGTGCAAAATGAGTCCGTTTGCACTGAAACCAGAACCGTAATTGTCTCCATTGGACTATCTGACCCAAAACGGCTGAGTGTGCTGCACAAGCCAGATAACGGGTCTTGACGAGCCGTGTAGGTCATCGTCTTGATTTTGAGGCTTTTCAACGTTTTTTCTTGAGGTAAAATTATTTGATCTAGCCATGATGAACAATCGAAATTGATGATTTCTGGATTATTGGCACGTCAGCAAACGTTCCATCATCATAGCAACAGGATAGCAACAAACCAATGAAATTATTCCTGTCCATGCAGATACTGATTTCTAGGTGCTTGAGACCGTTGATACGATGCTCATTGAGAAGATCTATTAAGCTCTCAAATTTGGCAATCGAACAGGCATCCGTCTCGAGAGATTTCAAGTTCGCGAGTGGGAGAAGAAAGCTATTATGTTTGTCGCGAGCCATCAATGGGGTGATTAAATGGCTTTCGAACGCGCTTTCAGAGGCTCTACGTCGCGCTAGAGCTTCGAGATTGAAGGACTCGGAACCTATGCCTTGGACTCGACTGCGGGTACCATCCGTGGGTTTATCGCAGAGGAGGCCGTTCAGTAGGTTTAAGCGCCTGAGGTTGGGAAGTAATGTGAGGTCTTCAATTGGAAAATCGTTCACCAAGCAGAGGGTCAGATCTCGGAGAGGTAGATGCTGCATCGAATCACGGATTGCTGTGCGGATCGAAATGGGAGGAGCTTCGGACCATTTGTATGGAGAGTGAACATGCGAAATGATATGAAGGGATGCTAGATTAATCAACCTGGGTAGGATGTCGAATAGACCCTTTTGGACTGCTGCGTTAGCCCAGTCGTTTGGTAGAAAACAGATGAGCATTCCACGAATATATTATGTTGGATTATCGTCTCCTGAACAAAGATCCACGAGGTGAATTACTGATCTATGGGATCTGAGGCCAAGATCAATGGTACTGAAGACATATTTTCGGGCTTGATTTCTGCAGAACGAGGACAGCCCAAGGAATTTTCGAACTTCGGGAGGCTGCCGCAGATACACTGCACGTATGATTTCTTGCAGAATGTCAGATGGGACTGAAACTGGCTTCATCAGACCAGACCTATCGTTTGGTATGGCAATTCGGTGGAGTAAGCTGACGATGGCGATGGTGAAAGATTCGAAGAACCTGAAGGCTCGTGGCGTCACTTGATAACGGTCACAGTGTGGTTGACACGAGTCAAACGGTCCACGCAACGGTCACCAGGTGGTGGTACTTGCGGGCCACTCGTTTCGAACGTTTGCTGGTTCAAGTTATAAGGCGACCAAGTGCGAATGCAATGCAGCTACTTAGGAGACATCTTGAATTCATTCGGAAAATATAACTTCATCACCGTGACAATACCAATAGTATTTTTGAAGTAAGTTAAAAGTATTGATTAGTTACCATAAATTCGAATGCAAAGCTTTGCGAGCAGAGTGGTTTGAGATACGTGGCCGGTAACTCTTCGAGGCTCCTAATAAGCTCGTTGTGCGCATTCCGTGGTCGATAAAATGTTTGAACGACCAAGCCCAGTTCGACTTCCTTCATATGGCTCCAATTCCCATTGGTCAGTACCCTGGTAAGCTCATGCCATTCCTCCCCTACAGCACAAAAGCCGTCTACTTGCACAGTCGCCAAAATCACAATCTTCTCCATAGGGTTATCTGATGCAAAACGCCCAAGTGTCTTGCACAAGCCTGATAACGGATCTTGATAAATCGAATATATCGATGTCTCGATTTTAAGGCTTTTCAAGGTTTTTTCTTGTGGTAGAAGGATCCGGTCCAGCCACAAAGAGCAATCGCCACCAGGTATGTCTAAATTCCATGTCAGCAAGTGCTACACGGTTGCTGTAAACAGAGCAGTGGATAGCTGACCTGCGAAGTTATGCATAGTCATGCAAATATTTATGCCCAGGTGCTCGAGGCCAGTGACTCGATGCTGCTCCATGAGGTGAATTAAACTCTCAAAACTGGCTATAGAATGAACCTCGGTATCGAAACTCTTCAAGTGGGCGAGTGGCAGAAGGAACCTGCCCTGTTCGCCGCGAGCCAAAAGCGGAGTGATGATATGGCTTTCGAAGCTGTCCTCCTTGGTTCTGCGAAGCTCGAGAAATTCGAGGTGTGCATCACGCAAGTCTTTTCCACCACTGGTACGATTGGTATCTTTCTCGCAAAGCGTGCAATCCGCTAAGCTCAAAGCCTTGAGATTGGCAAGCGATGCGAGATCCTCGATCGGAACATGACGAAACAAAGAGAGGTGGAGACGATGGAGGAGGGCATGTGTTGAGTCACGTATTGCGGTGCGCATAGAAAGTCGTGGAGCTTCGGACCATTTTTGAGGAGAATATCCAAGTGGAATCATGATACGAATAGATGTAAGATTTATCATCTTGGTGAAGATATCGTGCAAACTTCTTTGCTCTGTATCATCCAAGACCCAATCTTTTTGGCCAATGTAGATGTAAAATGCACGAATGTAGGGTATCGGATTGTTGTTTGCTGAGCATATCGATAAAAGCTGCGCTAAGGATCTATGTGACCTGAGCCCAAGCTGAACAGTTGAGAAGATATATTTGCGGGCTTGATTTCGGCAGAATGAGGACAGCCCAAGGAATTTTCGAACTTCCTGAGGATAATGTTGATGCACTGCATGGATAATTTCCTGCAAAATGTCGTCTGGGAAGGATATCTGCGTCATCGAACCTTTGTGCACGAGAAACGGATGGTGATGATGGGCAGTGAAGGTCAAGGTCAACCAACCTTACCTGGCTGGCCACGGCGTGCTCATTTTTATCTATCAATCACCGACAAGGCTCCACAAAAAACATAACTTGAACATAGCCACAATGTTCCTTGACAACAATCATCAACTTCATTCCTCATGCAGTATCAAGTAGAACAGCCGTACAATTGTCAAGCGACACACATCGTGATGCTTGGAGATTGACAGGCTCTCATAGAGCGCTTAAGGGAGAAAATTCGGGAATATAATAAATAAGAGACCAGTGAATAGGACGGTGGATTAAAGAACAGTGCAATGTAGTAGGACTACGGCATTTAAATGAAGCAATAATCATGAAAGGAGGGGTCCATACAAGAAAAAAAAAGGGAAAAAAATACAGAGCCTGAAGATATCCTTAGGCTGACTTGCTTGGAAGCAGAGGAAGTGACTTGGTATGAGCGCCCCCCGAACTCGTGTCATGCGAGTCCGATGAAGTTTCGGAATCATCATAAGTGATCGTTATCGCAGGGTGAAATGCAAGAATGGGTGGCAGAACTGGAACAGGCGGAGGCTTCCGTCGCGTGCTCGAGTTCGTCAAACTGTCACTTGAGATGGAGCTGAAGGACTTCATCGAATGCGTCCTGGATCGAGAGGTTGCTGGGCTCACAGGACTGGCTCCTAAATTCAGAGGAGAGATGGGCGAGTCGCCCAAGGGAACAGGAGCAACCGTTGGAGTTGCGACCTTGCGTGAGGTAATATAGTGGTCCCGTGCTTCCACTGTGCGTGCGGGTTGCACCCTTTGAAGCTGTGCTTGTGCAGCGACAGCTCTTGAAGCAGCCGATATTTCAGTAATTGAGGTAGACGACGAATCGTGATAGTTTGCCAGAACCGAATGTCCCATGTCCGAGGAAGCAAAAGCTGACGACAAAGAATCTGCAGACGACCACCCGGACCGCGTCGAGCGGGAAGATCCCCGTCGTCGCCTTTCAAAATCATCTTCCGAGGCTGACGACGTGCTTGTGTTGCTCACAGACATGTTGTCTGACAGCCATCGCGTCAGCTTAGTGCTCAGGGAGCGGTGGAGAGAGCTACTGAGAGATCTAAAAGGATCATTGATATTCGAATCAGGACCCGGAAGGGCTTGCGCATATGACTGTGGGCTCGCGGCCATCGAATGATTCAAGCACGTCTTTACCGACCGCTTCCGCGTTAGCTCGTCATAGGCTCGTCCGAAGCGACGAGACCATTCGCTTCGATTTGAATCGTCGAAAGGGTCCTTGGTTCTGTCGCCGGCGCCTGTTCCTATCTGTGGGCCGATGTGTGGGTCCTGGAAGCCTTCTTTGTCGGAATCGTCAGCGACGGTCGTCATCTGCTCTTCCAACTTTTCCGTTCCTTCTTCTGCTACTCTTTTTTCAAGCATGTCCTCTTTCATACGCCTATTCTGCCTTCTTCGTTTCAGCACTAAACATCCCAGAGCCACTCCAATTAGCAACAGAAGAAGTCCGGTACAAAGACCAATGATCAAGCCGCTTTTTGTGTGACCTAAAAAAACAGGTTGAAAAACAATCAATAATAACAAAAAAGATGAGTCAAGAAAGCAAACCTTGTCCTAGTAGACGTGGAAGTGGGGTCAACGAGGGACTATTTTTTCCGCCAACAGTGCTGTTGGCACTGGTGTTCATTCCTGGGACCTGTGAAACAGCTGTGGAGGATGCACTGGTGTTCAGTGTCCAGCTAGACACTTGCGTAGTTGGCAGTGTTGGGGGAACGGGGGAAATGATAGGTGAAGATTGTGTGCCAGATGGAGAATTCGAAGGTACTCCTATTGTTGGCTGATGTGGGCTGTTCGATGTCGAAGGGAGACTGTTAGACAGGTGTTCAGACGTGTCTGCGAGCTCAAATCTAACAGAAATATCATAATTAGTGACAAGAAATTTTAGGAAGACAAGGTAACGAACACCAAGGCGTCTACCAATGCCACCCAATCAGCAGTCCCAGTGTTGACTGCACTGATTACAACCGTCCGTTCTGCATCAGATGTCCCAGGGAAGGTGTATCTCATTTGCGATTTTTGGGTTGAAAGACCTAACGTCGGACCAGCAGAANTCCCAGTGTTGACTGCACTGATTACAACCGTCCGTTCTGCATCAGATGTCCCAGGGAAGGTGTATCTCATTTGCGATTTTTGGGTTGAAAGACCTAACGTCGGACCAGCAGAAGTAGACGGCACTTCAGCACTTTGGGAGGTATCGTGTAAGTTGATTTGGACAGGTGAGCCCGAATCAACGGATATCTGAACGTTAAGCGGGAAAGGCCATAGAGGGGCAAAAAATTGGAATGATTGAACTGCATGGTCCATGGATGATTTCAGTGATATCCAAATATGAATGGTAAATACGGGTAGAAAACTGAATTTTACGCACATTTTAGCTTTATTGTTGCACTCGCTGTCGTTTCGTTGCTCGATCTCCAGAGCATGTATCCACCGCTGCGGGCGTTGGGGTCGGCTTCAAAAGCCCACTGGCGTGAGGGCAAATAGTTGATGCGATTGTCTGAGCCTTCCATTGTAATGTTTTGCAGCCCTAAGGCCCCGGGAAGTAGAAATTGGGTGACAAGAAGGAGAGCAGAAGCGCGCGTAAGGTTGAGTAGCGTCATGACAGATCAGCTCCTGCGATGGTTTTGCTGGTGACTTTATACAGGGCAGTTTTATGATCTTTTTGAAGTGTTCCCTCCTTAGTGCAGTTGAATGGTCATCGCAAGATACAGAGCAAGGCCTTTCGTCGTAACATGTTGATAACGGAGTTAAATAAGACAAAGACGATGGTGCCTATGAGTTGATGAGCTATCACACTATGAATATCCAATGCTCAGCTCGAGATCGTCATAGCCTGTTGTATGATGAAAATGAGATCAAACTACAAAAAAATACAGCGTCAGTTTTATATAGCGAGATGAATATGAACTAAGGAAGGGCCTCTTACCATCAGATTTCAAGCTCGTTTTGCAAAGGCTGTTCTGCGAGCTCCACCTTTTTCTTTAGAAGATGAACATTCCCTTGGATTCATGCCATTTAACATCCAAATCAAAGCCAGCAGCCCGTAAATTTGGACAATTGGATCGGTAACTTCAATTTGAATCGTCATATGGCCGCTTCCAAGCTCAGATTGCAGGTGGCCCGCCGACGTCAAGCCAGAAAAGCGTATCTATAAACAAGAACAGGCTGAAATGATGATGAGGTCACATCTCAACCCAGTAAATGGGGCACAATGGTGGGGTCATGATGGAAGACGGTCAACAGTTGGACCGTTCAGTTTAGCTTCCCCTTGGCTTCCCCCAAATAGAATCGCGTGGGAACATCAAAAGATACTGTGACCCAGCCGGCCCAGCCCCACCGCCGGCAGCGGCATTGAGCGGTGAGCGCCCCAGCCTTCTGCTTCAAGTTCATCAATTTCCACCAACTATTTGGAGCTCGAATATGTTTCTGATTATATTTTTACAGATAATTTAAAATGGATGGTACTGCATTAAATCCGGAGGCATTGCCTTCAGGTGCTGTATGATCATTGCATCAACACCGCGCACGTTGATCAGGACGCTCTTCCCATCATAATAAGCGAGGGCCATTGGTTCTGAGATACGAGCAACGAGGAACCATAGATGATTGATGGATATTGAAATATGACCTGATCTACAGCCTTCTCGCAGCCAAATTCGTTTATGTAGATCATTTTTCCGTGGTCATCATAAAAGAATCCGAAAGGTCCAGTGCCGCCAGCTGATCAAGCACTGAGCTAATACTGATCCACAGATTTTTGTTTTTCATCACGAAAGTTATATACAGTCTACAAGTAAATCATGGTCGGGATCGAACCTGGGGGCAATATAAATAAGGATAATTATATGCAAATAAAATAAAACCACAGGGAGAAAAATGTGAGACAGTCAGAGATACCGTTTTGCTACGCTACACTAGTGTTACGTATACTAGTACTGGAATTCATCTTGAGTTACTCGGTAGTCACTACCTACGACCGAATGATGTATTTCCGACGTCGCCCTGGTGCAAGTACTCCTCCCTGGCACGTAATAGCTCGTCCTGCGACCTTATATATTCATCTCGTGCATGATCCATGACGCTATAGCTCTGAGCGTCAATCGCAAGGGAGCGCCTGGGTGAATACAGAGGAGGGGGTGTTGCCCATGATGTGGTTGTAGTTGCTAATGAAATCTGGGAGACTTGGCGGCGAGGATGATCCGCGTTTGCGTCACGAGGCTGCGTAATAACATTGAAGTTTGAGTTCGAAGGAGTTCGAGGCCTTTGAGAGAACGAATGATGTGGATGAGTTGACAGCTGCGAATAGTGCGGGGGCACATCATGGCTATGGACTATAGAGTCATGATCAACGGTGTTCGATGGTGCGGAGGCGGCCTGCGCTTCGTGGGACAGATTAAGGGAGTTTGAGGAGCTCAAGGAAATCATCGAAGCACCCTCAGATGGGGATTGGAAAGGCGTGGTGGAGACAATGGACAGAGCACTACTCTCAGCGTCCCTCGATGCCGCTCGAAAGACTGTGAGAGATGATATCGTGCGACGGTGAGTTAAAGTGACAACAGCGGGTGTATCTTCGAAAGGATTTTCGACTTCCCGACTTGTCGGGGCTTTTCTCTTTGTCAAGTATGACTGTTCGACCCGTTCTTCTGCTCGCGCTAGCTCCAGGGTTAAAACGATTTCATCATTCGCCGCTTCCGTAGCGTCGTTTCTTCGTGTACTGACCTCCTCAGGCTCTTGTTGCTGTAGATCCAGGGCCCTGACTTGGATGCGGCTTTTTCTTGCAATGTATACTCTAGTACCAGCCAGAATTATTACCAAGAGCACGACACCGCATACGGCCCCAATGAGACTAATATTCTTCGGTGTTGGCTGTATGGGAGTTCCTTGAGCTCCAGCAGTGGTAGGACTTGAACTCGATGGAAAAGTATGGGTCACGACTAAGATACCTGGTGTTATTTAAATTCATTGTAAATATTATTAAATGACGAACCATACGTTGTAGGATCTGCGGTTGTAAGTATAGTTAATGGCTGTTCAGTACTCGTTGCAATTGGGAATTCCAGCAATACACTGGAAGTCGAAGTAATCGGTATTAAAGAAGCATCACTGGTAGATTCAGAAGATGGAGAACCAGATGCGTCCGCAACCTCAAACCTGAATATTGCAAATTCAACAGGAATAAAAGAAGAGGAGGGAAAGGGAACTGACAACAGTGAATCCAATAACGCCACCCAATCAGCAGTTCCAGTGTTGACTGCACTGATTATAACCGTCCGTTCTGCATCAGATGTCCCATGGTCGGGGAAGGTGTATCTTATTTGTGATATTTGGGTTGAAGGACCTAACGTCGGACCAGCAGAGGTAGACGGCACTTCAGCACTTTGGGAGGTATCGTGTAAGTTGATTTGGACAATTGGGCCGGAATCAACCGAAATTTGAACATTTAGCGGAAAAGGCCAGAGAGGGGCAAAAAAGTGGAATGATTTAACTGGATGGTCCATGGACGATTTCAGTAATATCCAAATATGAATGATAAATATGGGTAGAAAACTACATGTTACGCACATTTTAGTTTTATTGTTGCACTCGCCGTTGTTCCGTTGCTCGATCTCCAGAGCATGTATGTGCCGCCGTGGGCGTTGGGGTCCAATTCAACAGTCCACTGTGAGCGTGAGGGAAAATAGTTGATGCGACTGTCTGATCCTTCTATGGTAATGTTCTGTAACCCAAGAGTTCGAGGGAGTAGAAAGATGAGAGCGAGCACTATAGAAGAAGTCCGCATCATTTGAGAAAATACCATCTGAATCAGCACGCCTCCCAAAGACACAGTACTTCAGATGAAGGAAAGGATTTTGAGGATATGTAGTAGTTCAAGCAAAGGACGAGGGGTACGCAACCCTGGATTCTGGGTATTTGATGTATTGAATGTAGTTGGACAAATTTATGCGTTGTATTTTTTCTTACAGATAGTCTTATAATTACTCACACAGATGATCTACCTTGATCGTCATTATCCTGATTTTTCTGACTTGAATATCGAGGGCTATCCCGGTGGCATTATCTCGCAGAGAAAATGATTTTTGAGCTAAAAATGACAATCGAAGTCGTAGTTGAGGGGATATTTAAAGTTTTGATATTTCCCAGATTATTATGTGATATACCATTTTTAAATAAATAAATAAAAGTGTTGTATTTAGAATATCTTGTGATATGGAGGATATCGATGTTGAAAATCGCTCAGGTCAATTAATTTGTGATTCTGAAATCTATAGCAAGCTATATGACGTCTATAATAAAACTACAAGGAAAAATATCTATGAGCAGCGTAGCCCTACACGCTCGAAGGCGCCGTCCCTCGTTGCTGTTCCTCCTGTATATAATAATCCATGGCCCTTAAAAATTCTTCGCGGGATCTCAGATACTGTTCTCTTGCCTGGCTCATCGACGGTTCATTTAATCCCACTGAAGGTGCGCCCGATAACCCCGTATACTGAGGAGGAAGTGTTAAAAGCGTTCGGTTGTCATTTGTTGTTACTGCCAAGCTTCGACGGCCTTGGCGTTGAAGGGCGCTTATTTCATGCATGTGGTAAGGCGCAGCACTCAAGCTTTGGGCTACCGTGGCACGACGCCCACTTCTCAGGCCTTGAATAGGCACCTGTGAGTAGTCTGGAGGTGCGGAATGGGTTTCCATATGATCTGGTAACACACAGCCCGACTGGGTATGAGAAGGAGGCGTACGTAGTGGTGGTGTGTGTGTTGATTCCAACGACGTCGGCTGCAGATCAGACTGCGGGGGTGATATGGATGCTGAAAGATTGTTATGAATCATAAGAGGTGTCATCAGAAATGGAGTAATCGCTCTTGATGAATTGGGTTCTGTGGTTTCGGAATCTGGAGGTCTTCTGGTCACTGCGACTATTCTTCCTCGCTTCGAATGGGCAATTCCCACCGCCGTGTCATGAAAGGACTGATCGTTAGTCCCAAGCTCCTGCTGAAAAACGTGGATGTTTTGCGGATCACTGACAGGGCCGGACTCCTGCCCCTCGCCTCCTAATACTCTTTTTCGTCGCCTTCTTCTGATCCATAACCCAATCAATATCAGGATCACCAGGAGCGCAGCTCCACATACGGATCCAATGATGACCTCCGTACGAACTGACGAGTCATGGGCCTGAGAGTCCGTGCGCGAAGTTGATGTCGATGTTGACGTTGGACCAATGACACTTGTTAACTCGCCACTTGATGCGGAAGTAGCTGGCTGATTGGGACTGCCATTTGACTGAGCAGAACTACTAGCTGTAGAGCTTTTAATTGGTAAGGGGCTCTTAGAACTTGGGGTGACACTAGTAGAAGCCCCGGTACCAGTAGACTGAGAACTTGATGATGTCGTCGTCAATGTGGCACCATTCGAAGCATCGCCGTGCTGCGGCTGTGAATTGCCAGCCTGAGTGGGAGGCAAATCTCCTTGGTCTGCAACTTCAAATCTAACAGTAAGACGAGCCAATTAGTACCATTTGAAAGAAGCCACGAATACTGGTGTTTAATTACTTACAAGAACCCGTCCACTAATGCCGCAAAGAAATCGCCTGCAGGAGTCACCACAATGGTTCTTTGCGCATCTGAATCAAAGTGCATACTCCATCTAATTTGGGAGAGTTGACTTGAGGGACCCAGCCCCTCATCCACATATGGCGGAGCTATTGAAGGTCTTGAAAGATCTTGTAAATTGAACGGATCCATGCGCTGCCCATCTATCGTTATCTGTATTCCAATCTCGAAGGGCCAGAGAGGGGCAAAGTAATATATCGACCGGCCTATGCATAGAGAGGTTAGAGATTTGAGAAATCGATGCATTATGTCGTCATGATCAGAGCATAATACTAGAAGGTCAGCACCTACATGTTTGAAATATTGTTGCCGTTCCATCGGTTGCATTTAGCCCTCGAATGAGAAAATAACCACCACCTATTGTGTTGATGTCCTTTATAGGGACCCACTTTGCCCCGTTCGATCCAGGAGCATATCTGATCGATGGGCTGGTGCTGGGAAGTGTGACATTGTGCAGCGCTTCGGCAACTCGGAGGTGGCGTTCGAAGAGGAAGAAATAAATAAAAATCAGGGAACAAAATTTTGAATGAGCCAGCATGTGAGAAAATAGCAATCCACCAAAGGGAGGCGAGGGGTCAAATATTAAGTAGGTTACTGGGCCCGGGTCGAAAGAGAGCTAGCATGAATACAGGGGACAGGTGAACCACACGGCGTCGTTGGACGTCTTGTTATACATATGTGTTTTGTGTATATCAAGCACATATTTACAAGCAAAGACAGGTACCACAGCTTGGAAAAACACTTAAGGCACGGTATAGCTAATTAGGTAGAGAAACAACCGATGCAGTGCATACCAACTTCCAAGCCAGGGGTCCAAGGATTTCAGACGTCGGGTTGGTGATTCATATCGATGATAATCAATTCTTTCAATTATTTCGCACTAGTAGATCATGTCTTAAAGGAAAATAGTGATGGTTGCCTGATACCAACTCAGCTGTGGAGTATCTTTTTTTGGCCAAGCACAAGTATGCCCGTGAAACTCCGGATTAATGAGATATATGCATCATGGTGGAGGCATCGGAACTCTTCAACGCCAATTGCCATTGCTTTTCAACACCACTAAGTTCCTTCCTTTATCGCTACACTTTGTCTGAAGAATACTATAAAATTGGCCTTACGATTGGCAGCCCAGAGGTTTAAAGAAAGGACCTGCGGCCGCTTGCATCAGAAAATTCTGAGTGGCATGCGATAGCATAGTTGACACAGCTTCATATGGATCAAAACATTACCACGTAGCTATTTTTGAGGTTGATGGGTCCTGGTACTTCTGTCCGCCCTTCGCCGTTGTGTTTTGATCCTACCTCAGCCAATTGAATGATACCGATGCAAAGCTTGGATAATTATTGATCGCTGTCCTGGTTCCCACTCCACAGTCCGGATCTTTTATCGATGTACATTCATTTTTCTGGTCATGTTGAGCTTTTCCCAGCTCTTCTGCCGTACTAACTGCTGGTCAGGAAAAGTAATTTTATTTCACTTATTTTCACATGGTATATGCACAGTCTTCGTGTTTCTATGGGGTAGAAGGCGCCGGCGTCCCTTGCTGCTGCTCTTCTTCTTGTAAATAATCATCCATAGCCCGTAAAAATTCTTCGCGAGTTCTCAAATACCGCTCTCGTACATCACTCATCGCCTGTTCACTTCCAGCCACTGAAGAAGTACCGGTGTACTGAGGAGGGAGCGTTAAAAGGGTCCTGTTGTCCATCGTCCCTGCCGAGCTTCGAGAACCTTGTCGTTGAAGGGCGCCTATTCCAGCATCTCGGGCGGCTAAAGCCCGACGCGTGAGGTTCTGAGTGGGCACCTGCGAGTAGTGAGGGGGCGCGGAAGGGAAGTCGATAGGCGCCTGATGAACAGAGCGATTGGGCAGGAGTTGAGTGTGGACTGATTCTAACGATGCCATATCAGAGCGTGGGGATGATGCCGAATTAGCACTCGTAGCGTCACTTGATGGCGGTGTTGTTGGAAAGGGGGTGATCGTTGCGGATGATACCCCATTCTGGGAATCGTAATTCTCGCCGAATGAACCTTGAGGTCTGTGAATTACCGTGACTGCATTTTCACCCCCTCGACGCTTCGAGTCTGAAATACCAGTACGCACTGGGATCATTCTCCCTTGCATCTCCCTAGTTAAATCCACGTTCCCGTCAACATCCTCCTGTACAACATTTGGCTGATCGAAAATTGAGTCGTCTTCCTTAATTTGTACACTGGCACCTGGTTTCTCATTTTGTTTCCTTCTCGTGAACCATAACCCCATCAAGAGCAGGATGATTAGGGCTACGGCGCCGCATGCGGATCCAATGATAATGCCCATTCGATTTGTGCTATGTAGGGTCTGAGGATTGGTATCCGATGCTGATGACGACACTCCGACACTTGATTCGGCGCTTGGCGTAGGACTGGAACTTCCGGTGGGCAACGAAATGGTAGAGCTCGAGTTTGCCACTGGGCTGAAGGTGGAATCGCCAATAGTGGTGGACTGAGACCTCGATGATGGGGTGCTCGATGATGTAGAGCTTGATGGTGTGCTCGATGGCGTAGGAGTGACTGTTGTTGAAGGTCCTAACTGTGGCTTAGTGATAGAAGGCGGGGGATCGCCTTGGTCTGCGACTTCGAATCTAACAGAGATATCAAAGAGTCAACAATAGCGTAACAAAGATATGATACAACATTGATTAGGGACTCACAAAAATCCATCGACTAAAGCCGTGAAAAAGGCAGCCTTGCTAGCTGCTGCAGTTACCACGATAGTCCTTTGCGCGTCTGAATCAAATTGCATGCTCCACCTAACCTGCGAGAGCTGGCTCGAGGGTCCTAATCCACCGCTCACGTCTGGCGGGGTTATTGCAGGTACTGAGGTATCCTGTAAATTAAACGTATCCATGCGCTGCCCATTTATCGTTATCTGAACTTCAATTTCGAATGGCCAAAGAGGGGCAAAGTAGTAGATCGATCGACCTATAATAATATGAGAGTCAGAATCAATTTGAAATGTCAATGAAAGACAAGGGTAAAACTTGAATTCAGCTATTTTATCACCTACATGTTTGAAAAATAGTTGCAGTCCCGTCCGTTGCATTTGTCGATCTAATAAGCATGTACCCGCCACCTATGGCGTTGACGTCCTGTATCGGGACCCACTTTGCGCCGTCTGATCCAGTCACATACCTAATCGACGGGTCTGGACTGGGGAGTGTGACGTTGTGGAGCGCTTGGACAAAGGGGATTTTGAGCAAGGCCAAAAATGTGAAAACGAGGGGGAAAAGCTTGAAAAAATTACGAGCAAATATACGAGTGAGCATCACTGCCCGGCCACGGCAGTGACTCGGAAGCAGCAGGTTAAACGACATGGGGCAACAGTTGGCTAGCGAGACCATCAGGTAACCCACATGATGTCTTGATATATATAATGCTGTTTTTCCCGTAAACGCCTTATAATGCGGAGCATACTGTCGGCGAGCCAGGAATTCTCTGTTATTTTGAATTGAGCGCGGATTCATATCATCATTTATATTTAGAACTTGGACATGGAAGGGGTATGTTTTGATGGTTCCCTGACATTGATCTACGGTGAAACGTCAAACCTTTTGGAGCAGTTTTGGAGCACGATACTTCTAGTGATACAGGGACTTACTCATTCTCAGCGGAGCGTGTCAAGTCAACTAGTCAACGTCAACAGTGCAATCGAGGACTCAAGGCTTCAAGAGTGTTGTGGGAATGTATTTCGTAAGCGGAAAAACGCGGCTCAAGCGAGTCCGAGTCGCGACTTGAGAATCACCATCACCGCGTCACCGTACCTTCGGCTTGAATTTGAACCTTGATAATGCTCACGTTCCACAAACTCTGTGATCACACCAAGATTCTCGTCAGGAATACTGCTATAAAAACAACTCTTGGGTTAATTACCGAGCTTCGTATGAAGAACCCGCACTCAGTTCCAGGATGCCCAGTGGAGCCGCATTGACAAATTTGCCTGATGAGCTGAAGAAATCGTTGAGTAACCTTTGTGGCCTCCATGCGACTCCCAAAACTCGAGGAACCAGAGCTTCATATAGATTAAAACAACTTCACATATCACCAACATATCACGATATCCATCTTTGACACAACTGCGGTGGTTCTATTTTCTGACGGTGTCTTCTTGCTGGCTGTGCCTTGGTAAATTGGCTTTGATTCTGCCAATGTGCTATCCCAAACTCAGGTCATTTATACCAATACAAGTTGGGTTACTCCAAATTACTATTTCATTCCGTTTCTTCAGATCCAACATGGATACAAGTGGTCCAGAAATTTTGGTACCTGTAAAGTACGACAGCACGCTGGGAGCATTGTTATTGGGTGGTGTCGGTGCTGTTGCGTAAGTGTTGGCTTGTTTCCTTTTAGCTCTTTGAATACTAAGGGAATGGTGCAGGATATGGGCTGTAACTTGTGCCCAGACATATGAATACTATATGTATGATACAAAACGCGATGGGTTGCCTCTGAAACTACTGGTAAGTGCTTCACTTTACTCCCTATACAGTGCTTGATGTCTTTACTAGGTTGCATTGCTATGGTGCGCAAGCTTGTTGATAAAATCCGATATCAACCTGCATTTATGTTTTACATGGTAGGCTCCTGGATACGTTTGACACGGCATTGAACATACACATGCTTTATTTCTACCTCGTTGTCAACTTCATTAACCCGTTGGGCTTGGTAAAACCAGTCTGGTACGCAGATGCTGACATTCGCGGTATACATTTCTCTCTCACTGGTGAATTCTTTCTGTTCTGGCAGGAGCATCATTGTGTGTTGTTTTTCTTTTCATGTCGATCTTGCGCTGAACCTTGAATCACGCAGATACATGTGTCAGTCACGGTAAGCTATAAAACTCTAATGGCTGGCAATGGTCTCACCGCAGAGTGTCGCGGACAGGCTGTATCCAATTTTTTAATCAGGACAATGTTTTCACTCCGAATCTATCATCGTACGTGCTCGTACTTCTCACTAGCGCCTGATTAATCAACCCCTTGTGATTAATCAAAACTAAAAACGATCAATTCTGACGCCATTTAAACAGTGAGCAATGAAAACTTATGGTTGACTGGAGGAATTGTAAGTCATGCCAAGGCTGATGACGTTTTGTGTTGACGTCCACATCCAATTCCAATTCGTTCTCAGTGGATGCTCTCCATAACTGACCTTGGTGAGTATCATGGCATGTCTTTTCACTGACTGTTCTTACTTACATTTATACCCTTTTTGTAAGCGATTGGAATCAGTGAGGCCGTTCCATTTATTCCCCTCACGATTGACCAATGCTATCCATGCCATTTTTAGTTATCACTGTCAAAGCGTAAGCAATTTGTGGTCTTGTCTTAATTCTCCGTTTGGTTGAGTCTCTGCGTTACTAGGTTCCGCATAAGCTCATTCATTGAATTGGTCAACTTCTCCGTAAGTTACTATAATCAACAAATGTAGAAAAAGGATTTCACAATATATTTATACAGGGTCTCATCTATTCAACCTTCGGCGTGGGCACAGGTGGAGATCTCTTCATTGCCATAATCTTGTCTTGGCTCCTGTACCACAGAAGAACGGGCTTCAAAAAGTATATTTAAATCCCTCTTCGATCACAGAGTTAGCATTCCACGACTTATCCTCACCAGAACTGACAACCTTATCGGAACCCTGATGATGTATACGATCAATACGGGAATGGTTATGGGGTACGCTGTCACCCTGTAGGCGCAACTGAAGCGCAACTCACGATGTCGTAGGCTTGATTCGACGTTCTGCGTCATCACTTATGCGGCTATGCCCAGGAAATTTTTTTATCTTGGTGAGGCGAACATCCATCTTGAAGTAATACCAAATGCTTACTGTTGCTTAAAAAGGATTTTACTTACTACTGAGTAAACGTAAGGAAATTTCTTTTTTTTAAAAAAAAAAAACGTCTTTTTAATCGCGTTTAATTGGCCCTCTAGTCCACATCAACGCTTATCTTGCAATGTAAGCGTCCGAGCACAGTGTGATTAGCAGGTATACCTCATTGTGACCTTATAGGCTCAATGCTCGCAAGCATTGACAAGGCGAAAAAAAAAACGATACCGTTTTTCAATGCACTGCAGATGGCAATACGCAGGTCGCGCTTCCTGTGTTCAAACCATAGCTGGTCCCAAGGGAGAGTGAGGCACCCATAAGCGCAAAAGTTTGTTGAATCTCTGTCTACACTTGGGCCGCTCTCTGATTATAGGAACCAGACGGATACGAACTCCAGAAAAGAGTCTAACGTCCAAGCATTTCCTGGGACAGCAGCGAAGATCGCGGGACAACGTGAATTCGATTGAAGCCAACTATGGAGCGGCGTCATGGCGGTGAAGTTGATGTATGTACTATGATGGTATAAATAATGAGCTGTTTGATGTTGACCCATAGTCGCCTGGATCGTGTATTCCGTGCCAATGATCAAATTCCCATCTCAGCCAGAAGACGGAATGCGTCAATATCCACCCCTCGACGTCGCTCGATTTAATGAGAGATCACAATGTCTATAATTCTCTTCCGAAATGATCGAAAAAAACACGAATAACTTGGCGAAGGTTTCTAATAATACCAATGACTGGTACCCATCGATACCGGTGCCCATCTTTGATCATCTATGACTCCATCAGGAGACCCGCCTCTTCAAACTTCTGAGGTTTCAGGCAAATGCTACTGCTCTTTCCGTTGATGTGGTAAGAATCGTCCATCAGAAAATATGATGGTAATTGATTTATACATAAAGCAGGGAGCTTGTCCGTGACTCGGACCCACAACCGCGCTCTGGCATGAGGCACCACCTCTCCTTGTACCCGTAATTTGGTGGGTCCACCAATACCGACAGGACCCGGGTCCAATGTATCATCAACCCCTGTCTTCTTCTAATTTAGTATTATGCAGGAACATTGCTCTAAACAAACTTGGTACCAGCGAACCCAATCCTTGAAGACAAGCAAGATAGCGATCACTTACATTAATATTATCACAAGGCATGTTATCATCTCAGAATCAAAGCTATGCATCGACACGCCGCAGGTCTATTCATACTCTCCGCATGGTCTTCCACTGCACATCACCCACTGTTGATTGTCTTAATTTAGCGCTTAAAGTGATGCATAAGATATCACCAGCGCTAGTGTCAGTCGTTGCCTCATTCCGGAACTCTCGAAGAGGCCGGTGAAGCTGTGCCGGGCTATGGCATCATCACATATAACCAGGTTTATTTTGGAAGGGATTTGAGTCTGACCACTCTATCCACCCTTCTAGACCTCCCACCTCTGCTGGTGCAAAGCTTGAAGTCCTTGAACTCAACCCACATTATTGCACACCCGCATTCTCTCAAGCTGAGCGCTCGCAACCCTCGAGCTCAATCAAACATGGAGACCGCTCCCGCACCAGCTCTTCTTACGAAAGCGTTCGACAATACGCTGGGTGCGCTCCTGTTAGGTGGTCTTGCAGCAATGATGTGGGTGATGACTATTCCGCTGGCATCCACGCTAGCGCTGGCTTCGGATTCAGTGCTGACCAACTTCATTTCGAAGGTTGTGGGCGTTAGCGTGCGTACAGACGTATACATATTATATGTATACAAAGAAGGATAATAATTGGACAAAGTTGCTGGTATGGCACGTTTTACAAGGACTCGAAGCAGGCTGCTGGTACTCACTCAACTCTTTGGCCCTTTATCTTTAGGTTGCGGTGCTCTGGTATGCGCTAAATTTATGTCCTATTTTACTTCGGGCGCTGATGAAGCGATTTATAGGGTGATGGATTCGCTACACACAGCATTCAACATACACACTTTGTATTTCTACATGGTAACCAACTATAACAACCCACAAGGTCTCATAAAGCCAGTATGGTACGTACCATCTTGTGATATCCGTGAGTTGAGTTGGCGCCCGCGAACTGACCCGATAATTCACGCGCGATAGGAGTATTATTGTACGCATCTTGGACTAATCAGGAGATACGTGCTCTGAGCTGACATATTATTTCCCCCACCACTGTAGACCCTTGTAGCACTGACGGTCCGTTCCATCCAAAACGACTGCTCTGAAACTGCCCTAACCTTGTTTCTTTTGACAGGCGGTTTCGAATTTTATCATTCGAGCAGTATATATCAAGCGGATTTACTGGTGTACGTCATTCCAATATATACTCGCCCATTGCTATGATACCTAAGCGGTTACAGTGAGCGGAAAAAACTTTGTTTTAACTGCGGTCAATGTTCGTACTTCGTCCCTAATTCCGACTTTGAATCAGTTGACGAACCCCTGTCTTGGTTGAAATACACAGTCGATATTGTCAATCACTAACCTTGGTTCGTCTTCACCACTCGTTAATTACTTGAAACTTGAAAAACTAATACAACTCTCCAGTCGCCGCACTCTGTATGTGCCCGGCATTTTGCTCCATCCCCAAATTGCTCGCTAACATCCACGCTTTTCTCGCTCCCTATAATCAGTTGTGACCGCGAAAGCGTAAGCGAGGGATATTGTCACTCATTTTTAATTACAGACTAACGCCCTTTTGTTAGTTTCACCATCAATGATTTCTTTGAACTAGGACGATTCCAAGTCAGTCCTTATCGTGCTGCCACTGCTTCGCCATTCCCTTTCAAGATCTAATCTTCATCTTCTAAAAAGGTTGCCATATACCTAAGCTTTGGCGCCAGCATAGTGTGTGATCTTCTGCTCGCCATAGCTCCTTTGTACTTGCTGTATAATAGCCGAACTGGATTTCAAGGGTAAGAGTCCGAGTCTGAGTTTACCTAGACCTGAACGATGACTAACTAATCTTTCGGATCTTTTGCATTGTTGCTACCCAGAACGGATGGCATCATTCGTCTCTTAATGATGTACATCATCAACACGGGAGTAGTCGTAGCGTAAGTGATAGCCAACAACCATTTCAGAAGCGCCTGAATATTGACGCCCATCGTGATCGTTTAGAATCGATGCTTCGCTTGGTATGGTGACCTATGCTATGATGCCTGATAACTTTATCTTCTTAGGTGAGCCCTCAGTCTCGCTTTAGTACGTGAATCTAACTGACAAGTGAACCTAGGGTTTTATTTGATTTTGAGTAAATGTGAGTCAAGCGTCTAAACCCTATTGACCTCAAGTTGGGTTAGCGCTAATGTCACATCCAAACCCAGTCTATCTCAATGCCTATCTCGCAACGTAAGTTTCTCCAGATCTCATTCGAAATGCACCTCTCGCACAAGCCACCGCTTACTAACATCACAATATCAACAGATTAAACGCCCGCAAATCAATATACACTGAAGCAGCAGAAAAAGCCTCAAAAAACACACTAAAAACCCGTGGACATGACTCAATGTATCCCCTGCAAACCATACACGCAGGCCACGCAGACCACACCCTCACAAAACAAACCAAATGCACATTATCAGGCATCAAAAAGGTGCGTATTCGTAGATGGGATTCAGACCCCCAAGCTCTAAACGGAACCTGTATGCAATTCTCACTGACTTGCGACTACGCAGTCGACTGCGTCGGTTGATCCTCCGAATGTTATCACAGCCGTAACCATCACAAAACTCGTCGAGACGCACTACGATGAAGGCGATCCTTGCGCCACCCCCATTCCAGGGGAATCCTCGAATTCGTTACACTCTCACACAGAAGACAACGAGCACTCGGAGAATATGGTATAATCCTTATGTTCACATGCTTCACATCATTAGATTTATGCAATTAGGACCCAAATAAATTGTATTTATATTGTAGTATACTTTGGCATCTATGGCAGCCATAGCACGACGCACAATACTTTGATTTGGTTCAACTCATGGTTATGTTCCGTCTCATGATATTCCTTGATCTGTATTACTATCTGGATGTTGTTGAAAAGGAATAATTGATGTGGATGAGCACCACCGTTACGAGCTTTGCTGAAAAATATAGGGGTCATCCGGAGTAGTTAAACAACCCCGCAAGGGTTTTGAATTCTAATAATACCGCTACCATCGCAACTCAATGCTCATGGCCATCTTTGATCATCAATGGCATTATCAAAAGGCCGGACTTCTTCTGAGGCTTCACGCAATTATCACTGCTCCTTTTATTGCTGTTGGGTAAATCACTTTATCGAGTGGGTGCCTGTGGTACCAGTAGTGGTAAGAGCCTGAGGCCTGAGGAGCGTTTCGAATGAGTGCAGAATTCACTGGCAACATGTCATTCTTGTACCTGCTCGTCAGTGTCTCCTGGATCCCGTATTACAAATTCCCTCCCTTTTACTTTAAATACGGCACAAATTCTGGCCTGTCGAGGCTGTGTCGATTCTCGAACAGCTTGTGAGCTGAAATTGTCGTATATAGGGGTTGTGAGAAGACATTGCGTAAGCATTGAACTGCAGAATTACCTCGCCGGAGTCCGGACAACTCCTCTGCACTGATTCTGCTGTTTTCAGACCATTCTTGAAAAGTCTTGACTTCTTGACTCGGAAGAGGACGTCAACTACGAAAGAAATAATGTACAACCTAGCAGGAACAACACTGGAATAATACATCTCAGGTATCTTTCTTGGCCATGGGTTTGAAGTGTCATCCTGTCGACCACCTTTGTCTGGATCAAACCATCATCATACATCTGTATTCGAAGCTGATACAGCAGTTGCTGATAAAAATACTTCAGTAGTCGGCGTTTTGGTTATGCCTGACCCTCGACACCTTAGGCTGGCAGACTATATATACCAGTGCAAGTTAAGTCTGGATATTGACTCACTGCCAGCTAGCAGTTACTTCATATCTTTCTGTTCTCCCAAATATACCCTTCAGGACCATGGACACAAGCGCTCCAGGGCTATTATTGCCTGTCAAGTACGACAACACACTGGGAGCGTTGTTATTGGGTAGTCTCGGTGCAGCCGTGTATGTGTTTCTTCTTTATCCAAGTCCATTCTGAGTCGAACTTGAATACTAATTGAATCGCACAGGATATGGGCTGTGACTTGTACCCAGACGTATGAATACTACATGCATGATGCCAAACGTGATGGCCTACGTATAAAACTGCTGGTAAATATTTTGCATTTTTCTATTGACTATATCTCAGTCGTTTACCAGGTCGCAATGTTATGGTGAGTAAATTTGAATGAGAGAACACCGTTTTTATACGTCACATTAGGATTCTCGATACATTTGACACAGCAATAAACTTTCACATGCTGTACTTCTATCTGGTCGTCAGCTTCGCCAAACCCCTGGACTTGTTAAAGCCTATCTGGTGTGCAGATAATAACGCTAATACTTGTGATACACAAACTGAAATCTGGATATTTGACGCCTTTCGGGTGCTTTGGCAGGAGTGTTATTGTATGTATGCTAGTTCTTCTTTTCCTTCGATGCAATGACTGGACTGAGTCCCTAACTATGCAGATACACGTCTTGCTAACGGCAAGTTGTTAAGTCTCATGCTAATCGCCATTATATCTCACTGCGGAAGGTTATGAATAGGCAGCAACCAATGTTATTATCAGGACAATGTTTGCGCTTCGCATCTATCACTGTAAGTGCTTATCATTCTCCGGAATCTCACTAGCATGTGCCATGTGGTTGATCGTGAATCTTGGTGAACTAAATTCCCTTTAACAGTGAGTAACAAGAATGTATGGTTGACTGGGGCAGTTGTAAGTGATCTGAACAATATATAAACACTGGATTGACCTCTGTATCCATTTTTTTTGCTATCGCTTGCAGTGGCTGATCTCAATCGTTGACCTTGGTGCGCATCATGACACGTTGTTTCTCATGTCGCTTTCGCTAATGTTTCTCTCAGGCATCTCCATTGGTGAGGTCGTTTCAGCGCGTGGTTTTCTACGACTAACCACATCATTGTTTAGCTATCACTGTCGAAGCGTAAGCGTATGCCTTCCCATACTCCCTGCCTCCTCAAACCCCTGTATTCCTTCAAGCTTTGGCATAAACACGTTCATCGAGCTGGATCGTTACTCAGTAGGTTTTCGGGTTTATTGATCAGCAGCTCGCAATTAAAGTACATTGATATTTTATATTTAGAGTCTCATCTATGCGACTTTTGGTGTGGGCACTGGTGGTGATTTCCTCATCACCGTAATCTTGTGTACCCTCTTATATCAGAGGAGAACGGGTTTTCAAAGGTGCTAATCCTGCCAACTCAAACATGCATCACAGCTCACATTCTCATTAGGACGGACAACCTTATTCGCACCCTGACGTTGTACACAATCAGTACCGGCATGGTTGTTGTGTGCGCCCTCATCTGGAACAACAATCTGAAGTGCAAACTCATACCCTTCTAGGATTGATTCGATATTATGCGTCAGCACTTACGCAGCCATGCCAGGAAACTTCATTTACCTCGGTGAGAGGATTTCCAAAGTACTGCTGATTTTATGACGAAAACTTACTGTCATGTATTCAGGTTTTTATCTGTCATACAGTAAACGTGAGCCAACATTATAAAACTGCGTTGAACCACTTTTATCTGGCTTATTAGTACACGTAAACGCATATCTCGCAACGTAAGTGCCGGCCCAACTTCGAAGGGAACAACTGTGATTCATTTGAATGGCACAGGCTCAACGCTCGGAAGTATCGAAGGGCTCAACACGACGATACATTTCTTCAATACCCTGCCGATAATAATGCGCATGCATCATTTCCCATGTTCAAATCGGTGACTTGGTAATATTTCTTTCGAGTTTGGGCCGTTCTCTGACGTTGGGTTCTTGACTAGCATCGTACAGGGTTGACATCATCGAACTATGCACCAAGCGAGGTGTGCAAAGCGAAGCATCCTGATGGTGATCTAGTAGGAAATCCCTAAGCTGGGCTCTGGAGTAAGAGGAGCAAGCATAGTGGTCTGATTGCTGTAGTTACCCGCCATGGCGATGAATCGAACTTGCAATGTATTCCGAGTCTGTGTTGTCTATACGTACGCATGTTGGGCACTGAAGATGCGAAACTCGAGAATTTGAAATGAGTAACTTTCAGATCCCGTGAGTGTATACAATTAAATCACCTCACGAGTTCAGTCACTCTGAAGCGGCCCCGGCTCATGATCTTCCATTAGTGCCTTCTCCTGAGATTTACGCAATTAGCGCTGCTCCTTTTGCGAAAAGACAATGGCTCGCACTATTAATAGACTACAAGACGTGATTTCGGGCCGAAGTAGGGAAATTGTACCACCACCGCCAACATCAAATGATGATGCTCCTCGCGCCATGGCTACATCGAAGGTATCAGGCTCCAAATCGGTTCTTGAGCTCCAGTAGTTGTGAGTATTTGAAGAAAACCTGTGAACCGAATCTCGGTACAGGTTTATTCACCCCGCGCACGCTTTACAAATGTGCATCATTGGCTGCTGATCATCCTGAGCGGCTTTATGTAGCGCTTAAAATGATCATGACATCAATGTACTCCGCTCTATCTCTTCTCAGCGTCAATCCTTATCTCATTCATAATCTCAAGAGGCTGAGAAGCTTTACAAGTGCATATCTGCGCTAGATCTCGATAGGGGTAAGCGCAGGCCAGGCTCTCAGGCTCTAACGATAACAGTCTAACTGCGGGCCCTGAGAAACTTGACGTTGTTAACATATTCGCTCACTCGCAAATCTTTAATCGCCCATTTTTACTGGGAGGATCTGTGCGATAGCACAGATCCACCTTCTTGGCACGTGACACGAGTCGAGTTACGTCGACTTTCCATAACATTCTTCTCACCTCTTACTCTTACCCTTCATCCTACACCTTCCCCTCCCCGCTCTCCATTCTTACCGCCCTCTTTGTCACTCCTTCTCCTCATTTTTCTTTCCTTTACCCACCCACCACTCCCTTTACATAGTGTTCACTTAATTACA
>NHTK01001229.1:0-10906 GCA_002938355.1 Panaeolus cyanescens | reverse complement strand
TCTTTCGACGCTGAGGTTCGCCCTATTCGGTGTGCTAGATCAACATCTGCAGGGCCAAAAAATAAGACAACTCATCCGCGCCGCCTCTAGAACGCAACAAGCGTTGGTATTCCAGGAGATATCTCAGAGTCACCAATGTTCTTCTATGCCTATACGTGGCTTCCGTGGATTCCAACGTCGAAGAACATTCCTCAGCGCTCTTCTTACCCTCAAAGAACGCGATATCATAACCTCCATAGACTTCAATTCTCAGGTTCTCGAGCTGAGGGAGCTGAAGTTCGACACCTGGATCACCATTCCCGTCCTCTGATGTTTGCTCCGCGTGGCTGGCGACCTTGAAAAAGTTCAGGACGGCGAGTAATGGGACAAGTCCTTCGAGGTCAACACGGATCTTTCGAACTGTTGGTGTCGCATGAAGGAGTGGAAGGAAGCAGAGTAAAGCATCCTTCGAAAATGTATCGATAGTACCACGGTGATACTCGAAATCGTCATGTCTGGATTCAGTCATGAGAGATTTGAAAACCACTGTCTCCACTGCTGGAAAGACGCCATTGAAGGCAGTGCTATCCATCACGACCCGTGTACGGTGCAAGGTGTCATACTCCCAATCGATCTTCAGTGTGTGGAGATTTGGGAAGCGGAAAGTCCTGAAGGTGGCAGAAAATCCGGACCCTGAAGTGTAACCACTTGCACAGGAGAGTAAAAAGGTTAGGTGGAGCATTCTCATCTGTGTAAAGGAGCAAAGGGGATTTGTGTTGGAAGCAGTTTGTGCGTTGCTTGCTTCTTCGGGTACAACCACCAGGGCGGCGACTTCAAGGTTCGGACACCATTGTAAAAGGGCGCAAACAGCGGAAATTGTGAATGAGTGCGTGAGACAGATCGTTTCTAATAAACTCCACGGCTTGTGTTCATCTACACCTAAGAAGAGAGTTGAGACGGGTTCGTCAAGTTGTCTGCGTTCTCCGATGAGGGCGAGATGGGTGAGATTTGGGAAGCCGTTGTGCAGGCGCACCAGGGCTTGCTCTAAATTCTGCGTTCCAGAAACCCCATCGATGCGAAGGGACTTCAATGCGGAAGCGTGATAGGATGGGTTGTGGACACTAGGGTCATCGACACCATAACCAGGAATCAAGGGTGTCATGAATCTATCGAGCCAAACATGCTGTTGATATTTTAAAGAAAGAATAAGTCGGGTGATTTGACGGCCATCGGTGTTCCAGGTATTCCAGATCCAATCAAAGGCTCTGATAAAAGTCTCCGGATGTGCTTCATTCTCGGTGTACCACGGTGAGGCTGTTTGGCAGAGGTGAATGGAGAGCGGGAGGGTGCCTGATTGCTGCGCAAAGAAGGCGCAACGGTTCTGAAGAATCTCGAAACGCTCGGGGCTCCATGTACGAGATCTCATATTTATGTCGGTCCAGAAAACGGGGGAATGGAACACCACTTCGCGCCATGCTTTGCATACCTGGATAAGGGCAGACGGGGTGTGGAATATTCTATACGATTCATCCGATGATGGTGTTGGCAGGTTGAAACGTGGACAATATGCTGCTATTTGATACAGAATATCGTTGGGAAGATGCCGGAAGGGCGATAAAAGAACATCGCACAGAAATAGTTGCATTTCAATGGGGTATCTGTTTCGATCTCGATCCTTGAATTGGGCGAGTTTCTCAACGGCAGTGTCTCGAAATTCTTTGATATTAGCGACCTCAGCTGCTAATGGAGGGTGATTATGTGCGAGCAGTGCAATAAACGAGGACGGGAGGCTCTGAGTACACACAGTATTAACGCGGCTTTAAAACTAGTGTGTCACAGTTATGAATATGCTTACTGGACTACACACCATTCGGTGCTCATGATAAGGTGACCATGGAACCTTGGAGTAATAAGGGTGCTCTGGGCCAAAGGTTTGCATCGTCATCGACATTATCGATCGAGTGGGAGCGGTTCAAGAATTGTGGAATGAGATTTGAAACATCAAGGTTACATCAACAACATTGAAAATGACAGTGAGATCACAGAGGCCGAGACACGTGTGGTATCAACCCCATCCGTGTTATCAAGTTACTAGTATTTTGATTCACAGACTCCTATTCTATTGATACCATCGAAGCAGCAGGCTTATAAGGTGTTCCGGGCAGTCGATTAATGTACCACTGCACCATCAACACTCGAATCGATCAAAGAGTTCCCTCGAATCATTATCCTCAATGAACCCTTCAACCTTCACAACCTCGACGACAAGAGATCCTCGATTAAAATTTCCCTCTGCACCATGTGTCCCACTGACCCGTTGACCCCTTGGATATCTTTTCTCTAGCTCCGTAAAGTACGCCAACTCGGCCACATTGTCACCAGGCATCCTCGGATCTGGCACGCGATCACTTCGAATGCTCCAAATATACCTCAAGGTCGTCGAGGTTTTACTACGCATGTCATTGAAAAATTCTAAAGCCACTCCGCATGCCTGAGCATTGTTGAAGAACGCAACATCAGAACCAGCATAAACTTCGAGTACGAGGCTCTCGAGTTGAGGGTGTCGAACCGCGGCGCCATCATCGCTCTCACTGCCTTCTGAGGGGTGCGATGACTCGGGTACCAATGCGTGGTTCATAAAGAACTCGAGGGCAGCACATAGCGCAGAAATGCCTTCGATAGTGACGCGAATGATTCGAGCCATCGGGGTCGCTTGAATAAGTGGGAGAAAAAAGCGCAGTGAATCCATCGAATCCCTGTCGAAATTGCTGAAGTTCTGCATGACATAGGGCCTGGGTCTGTTCTTGGTAGCCTTGAAAACCACTGTCTCCGCCGCTTCAAACGCGTTGATGAAACCCGTGCTATCAAATATAGAAGTACTTGACACGTTCAAAGCCTGGCTCCACAAATCATAGTCCCAGTCAACCTTTAGCACCTGGAGATTTGGGAATCGAAGGGCGCTGAAAGAAGCAGAGAAACCAGATCCATGGGTGTATGCACTTGCATAGGAGAGGAAAAACGTGAGGTGCAACTCTTTTATTTGGGTGTAGCAGGAAAGGCGGTTTTCGGTAACGTCTTCGGAGGTTTGACTGGGTTTGACGGCAAGAGCTGCGACTTCGAGGTTTGGACATGATTGTAAAAGTGCGCAAACGTCAGAAGGGGCGAGTGCTTGGAAGAGATGAATAGTTTTCAATGACTTCCACGTTCTATGCTGATCTGAAATAAAAGTCAAGACGGGCGCGCTGAGTTGCCTGCTTTGTGCGATGAGGGAGAGGTGGGTGAGGTTTGGGAGGTTATTTAGAAGATGCACCAGGTCTTGCTCGAACGAATTCAAGCTGTGTGTAGATACTTGAAATCCCTCGATTCGAAGGGATTTGAGAGCAGAACCGTGGTATGATGGGTTATAGACAATAGAGCCATCGACAGGACCATGCCAAGGTATCAAAGGGCTCAAAATCCTATCAAGCTGAAGATCCCATTGCACAGAAAGAATAAGGCGGGTGATCTGGCGTCCATTGGTGTCCCAGGCGTTCCAAACCCAGTTCAAAGCGCTGATGAAATCATGCTGCGACGCCTGGCTGAAGAACAACTTCCCCGGTCGGGCTGTTTGGCAGAGATGGACGGAGAGTGGGCGGGTGCGCGATAACTTTGCAAAGAAGGCGCAGCGGTTGCGAAGAATGTCGAGAGACTTGTAGTCCCATATATGAGAGCTCATGCGTATGTCGGACCAGAGGATGGAGGAAGGGTACACTGCTTCGCGCCATGCTTTGCACACTTGAATAAGGATAGATGGTGAGTGGTATATGTTGTGTGATTCGCCTGAAGATGAGGCTCTTGGAGGACTAAAGCGAGGGCAATAGAGTGCTATTCGATACAATATATCGTTGTGGAGGTGCCGGAAGGGTGATAAAATGACATCGCACACGAACAGTTGCATCTTGAGGGGGCGTTTGACCCAATCTGGACTCCTTTTGCGTTGTACAAGTGTTTGAAAGACAGGGCCCCGAAATTCATTGATATGGTTGATATCAGCTGGTGAAGGAGGTTGATTATGTGCGAGCAGTGCGATAAACGAGGATGGAAGACTGCATGATGTCTACAGGTAATTAACATGGTTTTATTGAAGTTGAACTGTGAATTATGAATGTCCTTACTGGAACCGTCTGAAGCTTGAGCTGAGGCGGCCATGGAACTTTAGAATAGGAAGGGTGTCCTGGACCAAAGGTTTGCATTGTATCGACCTAGTGGAATCAGTTCAAGAGACACCAACACGCTGATGACCGAGAATACCGATTATATAGTACATCATATTATAATTGATGACCGCATGGAGGACACGTGGGCATCGCATCCGCACTAAGTACTGAGTTCGCTCATATCCATATACTCCAAGTCATACCCTTGGAGAACGTGTAAACGGTACAGGTATCGGACCCTCCGCCGCGCATCTCGAAGCAATCTCCACAGGCTGCGTCGCATAAACATGTTCCTCTCCATACTCAAACACACATGTCTGCTTCCTAAACGCCAGCAATTCAATGAAATACTACAACCCCACGTTTTTTAACGAAAGGTCAGTTTAAAACCCTTATATCTTCCAGATAAAGAAATTACAAAACTCACATCAACACTTAAAAAACAACAACCCAAACTGGGCATCAGCCGACGATTCAGGTGAATCTCACCAGCGAGGGCTTTACACTGCCTATCACCACCAATCGACATCCCATTCACATCCCCCTGTCCCTTCTGCGGTACCCACCACACCGCTCTCCCCACCTCCTTGGTCGAAACTGCACTCTCCAAGCCCACCTCTGCAACCGCCTGAGGGCCCAAGCCGCTTTTTGTCTCCACCAGCTCTGCCGCTGCAAACGCAAGATTCTGCGTGTGCCCATAATCTTTGTCTGCGTTCGTCAGATGACGCACCGTACGCATCAGTCGAATGCACGGTGCGGAGGGGCTGCTGAGCGTGTCGAGGATCTGGGCATCGTCGCTTGAGAGGGTGAGAAAGCATGGAATAACGGTGCCTCGGGTGTATGAGAGCTGAATTAGTCATTATTTATGAGAACGTTTCATGTGTTAGAGATTATAAGGATGTGTATGGGTGGGTGAAATGCTTACAGGGCGAGCGAGATAGAGCTTTAAATCATTAACATCAAGATCATCAAAAATTAAGCGCCCTGTCAATGATAAATATGGCAATAATAAAATCCGAACCACTCACCACACATTCAACATGAATAGGCTTCCGCATATCAGTCACAAAGCCATTCATAATGACAGAAGATAATGCGAGCCAGCCTACTGGATCCGTAAATGGACCTTGAACAATAGCGCCGTATTGTCCGCCGGTACCAGTACTGGGCGCGTTGGCCCGAATCACATCATATACTGCAGCTCGGGAAGGTAGTAGAGGAGCCGGGATAATACTCGGCACGTAGGTGACGTGTGTGGAAATCCTACGAAAATCCGAAACTAATATTAATATTGCGATTGGACAATCTGAGAAAACGCATGATTACCTCGTTTCACGACGAAACGTCCCATGTGAGATTTGTAAATACAGCTCATATTGAACTGTACTAGAAATATACTGATCACGGAGACTTGACGGAAGCTGGGTGGTCATGCCGTCGAATCTCGTACTCGTACTTTGCAGCGAAGGATATGTATTAGGAGTGATTTCCTGATTCTGGGAGTCGACACCCGACGCGGTAAAAGCAAACGGGAGAGCTTGCAATTGATTCCGCCGATTCCGTGGTGACAAAGGGCCCAAATCTCTATTTGTCTCTGTAGGGACCATATACTTGAACGGGAGCTCATAGTACCCCACAAACTTGCCCCGAAACATTTCTGGTCTCCCCCACGGTACCTTTGTATCCAGGGATGCTCGAGGGTCACCGTATGTCTTATTCCATACCACCATCGTGTGAGCCAAGAAAGGGTAGATTCCTCCAAAGCTCACAACCACCTTGCCTTTAAGCTGGCGTTGCGGTGTGAGTAAAGTAGCAGTCCGGAGAAAAAACTAAATTACCGTCAGCTTTATCTCATGAATCGCCATCGGCTTGTCCAGATCAAGTAGGATAACACCTTGTAAGATATCTCCGCCAAATATGCGGGGAAAGGGGGGACGCAAAGCATTGTTATACGCGTGCTGGTCTTTGGGGGTTGAAAGAACGAGGGTTGCCCATGGTTTGCTCCCTTGGATGGGGAACGAATACGACTCGATATCCGTCCTCAAAGATAAGAGGCCAAGGGGATGCATATTCATGCCTGAAATGGGAGACACAGGCTCGCCAGTCCTGGAATAACGTAATGTGATCTCATTCCTTTTTTGCGAGGAATGCTGCTCATACGGGGGCGACATCGGCAAATCAGGAGATAAAGATTCCATAAGACCATCTCTGAGCGGCAGATTGGTGGGTCTTTGGGATATCGAAGGGAACAGTATGCTCCTATAGCTAGATGGGTCGAAAACACTGTATTGCGGAAGGGCAGTGTTTGTGGCGTTGATACTCGTGAAAGAGTGGTTAAGTTGTTGGAAAAATAAAGATGTGCGTGAGTTTCTGCGTCCTAAAAGACCTGAGCTTCGTTGGATGATCTTGGATAGATTAAAACTTGCGCGTCTGGAGCTCGATGAGTTGTCGTTGACATTCGAAGTCGGACTCGGAGTGGGAGCCTTTCCAGATGGGTCTGTTGACATGGTGTGCATGAAACACTAAGGATAAACTTGAGATTGTTTATATATAAGTTGATAGATGTCGATATGAAGTGAAGGAATATGTAGTGAGATATAAATTGGCATGGAGACTGAAATGCTCACAGAGAAACAGGAGTCAAGGGTGCCAGTGGTTCTTGTTTCGGAGGCAAATCCGACCCTGTCGAACAGATTTGTGTTATCGTATTGAACACTGGTGTAGGTCGTAGCACGGATAAATGTAATAGACCCTTCATCTCGAACCGTGTTTACAAGTACCACAGAGCGGCTTGAACACAACTGTGCTTTCAGATAAACCACTACTTTCTTGAAGTTTCGAGCGGGGACATATCTGTGTCCATTTCCACGATCGGGTGACCTGCGCGATTCCGTGGCGGTGGTGGATACTCCGTGGATTCAAACTTATGCAAGAAACTTGAAGAAAGTATCACCCTTACACTGTGTGGAAATATGCCAAGCTGGAGCTGCAAAAGTGTGTTTCAACTTGGACAAATCTTGGAGGTGATTGATCCCGGTCTAATAGGATGTTGCCAAATAACTATAACTGCCCTTGTATGCGGTATAATGATAGATATTGCAACGTTTTGAGGACCATGACATGTTTCAGATCAATGTTTTGAAAAACATTGCGTGTATTTTTTCCTCTGGGCATAGGAGGAAAGGAGTTTGTGGTTACGTTGCATGATGGGTTTACTACTTACTGGAACTGTTTGAACTTCACGAGCTGAGACGGCCATAGAGCTTTGGAGTGGTGGGTGTAACCTAGCTCAAAGGTTTGCATTGCGTTGACCAAGGAGAATCGGTTCGAGAGACGCCAACTTGGACGTGCTGTTGATGGAGAATGCCGCATTGCATATTCTACCACAACTTGGCTGCAATGGAGGCCATGTGGGGTATCACGCCCTCGCTATAACCGAGTTGGGTCCAAATCCATATAATCATACACTTGAAGGCTGCGTAAACGGTACAGGTACCGGACCCTCCGCCGCGCATCTCGAAGCAATCTCCACAGGCTGCGTCGCGTAAACATGATCATCTCCATACTCGAACACACACGTCTGCGTCCTAAACGCGAGTAACTCAATAAAATACTACAACCCCATTCGTTAACAAAATTTCAGTTTAACATGCTGATATCTTCCAGATAAAGAACGGACAAAACCTACCTCAACACTAAAAAAACAACACCCCAAACTGGGCATCATCCGACGACTCATGTGAATCTCACCAGCTAGGGATTTACACTGCCTACCATCACTGATCGTTATCCCACTCACATCCTCCTGTCCCTTCTGTGGCACCCACCACACCGCCCTACCCACCTCCTCCGTCGAAAGAGCATCCTCCAAATCTACTTCTGCAACTACCTGAGGGCCCAACCCGTTCGCAATGCCAGTCCCGATATCCATTGTTGCAAGCGCGAGGTTCCGCGTCTGCCCGTAATCTGTATCTGCGTTTGCTGCATGATGCATGGCACGCGTCAGTCGAATGCACGGTGCAGAGGGGCTGCTGAGCGTGTCGAGGATCTGGGTGTCATCGCTTGAGAGGGTGAAGAAGCATGGAATAATGGTGCCTCGAGTATATGAGAGCTGAATTCAGAATTAGTCATTAATAATTAAAAAAAATTCATGTTTTAGACATTTATGTGTATGGGTGGGTGAAAGGCTTACAGGGCGAGCGAGATAGAGCTTCGAATTGTTATCATCAAAAATTTAAGCGCCCTATCAATACAAGTAACATTCAACGAGAATATAATTCCAACCACTCACCACACATTCAACATGAATAGGCTTCTGTGTATCCCTCACAAAGCCATTCATAATTACAGGAGGCAATGCGAGCCAACCTCCTGGATCTATAAACGGACCGTGAATAACGGCACCGTATTGTGCGCCGGTACTAGTACTAGTACTGGCGCTGGCATGGGGTGCGTTTGCTCGAATCGTATCATAAACCGCAGCTCGACAAGGAGGTAAAGCAGGCGGAGTAATACTCGGCACGTAGGTGACGTCTGTGGCGATTCTAAAAAATCCATCGCGAACATTAATATCACCTTGAACCGCGATTAGACAATCTGAAAAAACCTGTAATTACCTCGTTTCACGACGAAACGTCCCATGAGAGATTTGTAAATACAGCTCATATGTAACTGTAGCAGTAATACTCTGGTCACGGACACTTGACGGAAGCTGGGTGGTAATGCCATTGAAATGTGGCGTACCACTGGCTGTACTTGTACTCGTACTTTGCAGCGAAGAAGATGCGTGAGGAGTGAGTTCTGGATCCCGGGAGTTGACACCTGATACGGTAAAAGCAAACGGGAGAACATCTTGATTCCGTGGTGCCAAAGGGCCTAAATCTCTATTTGTCTCCGTAGGAACGGTGTACTCGAATGGGAGTTCATAGTACCCAACGCACTTGCCCGTAAACGCTTCTGGTCTCCCCCACGGCACCTTTGTATCCAGTGGCACTCGAGGGTTACCGTATGTCCTATTCCACACCACCATCGTGTGAGCCAAGAAAGGGTAGTTTCCTCCAAAGCCCACGACCATCTTGCCTTTCAGCTAGCATTGTGGTATGAATAAAGCCATGTACCGGGGAGAAAAAAAAGAAATTTTACCGTCAGCTTTATCTCATGAATCGCCATCGGCTTGTCTAGATCAAGTATAACAGCGCCTTGCAAGATGTCCCCGCCAAATATACGGGGCACATGGGCATGTGAAGCATTGTGAGGCGCGTGTGGGTCTTTGGGGGTAGAAAGAACGAGGGTTGCCCATGGTTTATTTCCTTGGAGAGGAAAGGAATACGAATTGATGTCTGTCCTGGAAGATAGCAGACCGAGGGTATGCATATCCATGGCTGAAATGGGAGATACAGGTGAACCAGTCTTGGAATTGTGAGGTGTGGTATCATTCTTTTTTCTTTGCGACGGATATCGCTCATATGGGGGCGACGTTTGCGAAGTAGACAACAAAGAATCGGACTCTGTATGATCATCTCTGACAGACAGTGTGAGATTGGTGGATCGTGGGGTTATCGAAGCGGACACCATAGTTGAAGATGGGTCAAAAACACTATATTGCGGCAGGGCAGTGTTTGTAGTGTTGATGCTCGTGAAAGAGTGGTTTCGTTGGAAAAAGAACGATGTGCGGGGCCCTCGTAGCCCGAAAAGACCTGAGCTTCGTTGGATGATCCTAGATAGATTCGAATTCAAGCTTGCGCGTCTGGAGTTTGGTAGTTCCTCGTTGGCATTCGAAGTCAACGGGGTTGAAGTGGGAATGTCAATGGAAGAGTGTGTTGACATGGTGTGCGTGATAATCCAAGAATGAATTTGATAAATTATCACTGATGTGTATATATGAGTAGGGAAGGGAGGGAAGGCTGTGAGGGATGGTGGGCGATAGGAACAAGCACTGAGAATGCCCACAAAAAGGGGTCATGTTGATTCGGAGGCGCATTCGACCCTGACCTGTGGACTCAACCAATTAATTATTCGAATACTGACTTCTGTACTTAGATAATGAGGCAGTTACATATTACCAGCCAACTTATAGTCTACGCGCAACATGTGTAATAGTTCGAGCTTCGTTGTATGATCCTGGATAAATTGAGGCTCGTGCGTCTGGAGCTTGGTGGGTCTTCGTTGGTGTTCGAAGTCGGAATGGGAGTGGAAGTGGGAAGGTTTGTTGACATGGTGTGCGCGCAAAGCCAAGGGTGACCGGTGAACGTTTGAACCCGAATTTAAGCTTTAAGGCTTATATAAGTAATCTGGTATATACTTATGAGGAGGAAAAGGACTCAGGGTGAGAGATATGTGGGGTCTCAGGCTGGTGATCAGTGGTGAGCGGAGCACTGAAGTGAATTGAGATGCTCACAAAATGGGTCACGACTCGTGATCCCTGATTCGGAGGAGAATGCAACCCTGCCACTTCTTGGGATAGATGATAATCCACTCAAGTATTATCATTCGCGAATACTGGAGCTTACTGGTGTTACGTGGTGTGCATCGATATCATGATGCAGTTACAACTTAATTCGTTCCTTCCAATTTCCAACGGCCTCAGAGCTCAATCGAGCGAAGCTTTATTGTCTTCGTGTTTTCAGCTACTCTAGTCGAACGAGCCGTATAGCCTCGGGGTATTATCATGTACAACGCCTGCCAGTGGGTAAGGTAGAGGACATCCATTTACGACAAACCTCACGTGATAT
>NHTK01001227.1:0-17145 GCA_002938355.1 Panaeolus cyanescens | reverse complement strand
GCAGCATAATAGATCCCGAACGCTTGCGTACTGTGGAAGCCTCGACCTTGAACTCATCCAATGCACGATCTTACGATCTCCAGACCGTTGAAGACCTCTACATTGGGCGATATGACTCCAATAGACGATACCCCGGCCGCTATTGAGCAAATCAAAGAATTGCTCTGCCCAAAAATTGCTCTGAGTCGTAGTGCTGCGCCAGCTTTTCCTGTCGATCAGCATCCTCTCAGTAATCTCGAAGAGTCAATACAGTTTGAATTTTTGATATCTCAACAAAGGCCAACAGCCTGTCAATGGGCATGATACCCAATATATCAGTGGTTGAAATGAGCACAAAAGCAAAAAGTTGGGACAGAATTGAGGGTCCTGAGGAAAAAGTACTTAACAGGTCCATTCTCCGTTCGTTTGAAAATGTTCAGCTCAATTCATTAAAGCTTGGTACATAACGATACTTCGACTTTTTTAATATACAGAAGAACAAAGCCTTCAACGAGGGCTTAACGATGATTGGAACCATCTGGGACTCGTCGGTGTTGTTGGCATGGAATTTCGGACCTGGTCTTTCACGATTTGGGTGTAGATGGATGGAAGAGCAGCAGTCTGAGCAACCAGCTGTTTCATCAATGCCTCAAGGGTGTCAAACCGTAATTCCGCCTTGGCCTCGAAATCTATGAGACGCTGTTCCACGCGTTGTTCCATCGCCATCAGGCGTTCTTCGACCTTTGCATCCATTACTGCAAGTCTTGTTGAGAGCTTATGCTCAAGGTTGATGACGCGCTGTTGGAGGGCAGAAATGCGTTCTTCGGCAGTTGCATCTGGTCCCATGATCGAGGTGTCTCGAATGCGAATAAGGGGATGGTTGAGTTTATGCGATGAAAGTGGAGGAGGGCTAATGCGCTGACGATCGCATTCAGTGCAAATGAATACGTCTTTGGCTATCATATTAAAAGGTGAGGAGGTTCAGGCAATCGGCAGTTGCAATGGACGTACCGCAGATAACGCACGCCCAACAGGGTGTACTCATGGGTTTAGCACAACATACACATAATACTTGGTGACCGTTATCTGAGACCACGGACATCCTCACATTTCCACCCTCTTCGTTGGTTTCCATCATTCTGAAGACGTTTTTTGCCTGGCCGACTTGTGCTCTTGCAGCTTCAACCACCCTTGCAAAGTAGAAGTCATGCAGGGTCTCTTCAACTTTGATCACATCGTGTGATAGTTCATGAGTGAATCCACGTTTAGCAGGGGTTTTGTCCATGCAAGCACCGCAAAGATCAATGTTGTCTGACAAATCCTCTGACATGCAATGCATGCATAGCACTCTGCATTTGGTTATTCTTCTACCACACCAATCGCAGCCCCATGCCCTGCAAATAAAGGTGGTGAGATTTAGCTGAGCTGATATCAGTTATAAACGCACGGGTGCCAAGGGAGCTTTTGGATCTCGAACTCAGAGAGGGCATGGTAGAAGCGAGCCTCAGATGGGTTAAGATCTCTTCTCAGATACTCGAGCTCCCCCAATTCAGTAGAATTTAATGGCTGCTGCGGGGTAAGGCCCATGTGAACAATCAAGTTTCGCGTAGAAAGTTCAACAAATCGTTTTCTCTCTGAAAAGCGGGTTTCAAAGAAGCGACGAGACCATAACCGCTCCTGCGCTTGATGTAGGGCAGCACTGCACGCAAACGACCAACGAGAGCGAACAGGATCCTCTGCAAATTGATCTGAGGTATAGCGATATCGAAGAAGAGATGGTGGAGTCCTCCGGAGCTGGAACATCTTGTAGCAAGGTTCATCTGGATTGTCCTTCTGTCGCTTATCGGTGAATCCTATGGTAATGGTACCTGTCGCACTGTCCAAAACTCCAGCCGCTTTTCTGCCATCTTCATCGTCAATGACAGAAAATGTGAATTCATGACCCATAACGCCACGTTTAACTTGACCCTCTAGTTCAAATGTCGTCGAAAAATCTTCCCCTTTTCCCAGAAGCTTTTTGCGATCTTCATCAAGTCGGAAAGAGAGCCGAAGGATATAGGTGATGGTTTCAGCCCCTTCCGTCTTAGCACAATGCCCTGTCCAAGTGCCCTGGACGGGATGAGACGTCTTCCGTAACCGTGCTGGCTCAAATTCGTAATAGTTCGTCGAGTGGAATGCGTCTTGTATACCGTACTTCAAAATTGATTTGGAAATCTGGGCGAGTTTGTACTGGATTTTTTCTGCGGTCAGTGGTGCTGAAGTTCTGTCGACACCTTCACCGTCTTCGGTCCACGACGCAAAGGAGTTGTTGATCGGAATTCGTTTGATGTCACCACAAGAAAGTTGGAACTAAATTTTCTAAAATAAATATCGCTCTGCGAATAAGAAAGTATAACGAGGCAAAGCCTACCATTCCAAAAGCAAAATTCCCGAAACGAGCTTGGACGTCAAGGTGCGTTTGTTTAAAGATGGCCTCCAGATTGTGGATGCGATAGTCAATAGACAGAAGCACAGACACCAAAGACTCGTTTAAAGCAGATAATTCCTCGGTGTCGAGGACATGCTTGCACGCCAGCGTTAAGACCTTGAGATGACGTCGTAATAGAAGATAAATGAGCGGAAAAGCAAACTGAACAAAGAGGGGATAATTCAGGATTTGAGAAGCCGAAAGAAATAATTAGGACGAGTTTCTTACTCGTTCAATTCGTCCTTCGCCAGTAACAAGAGATACTGTGGCCAGTGAGTCAAGCTCGTAGGCGACATCTATCAAATTCTGTTCCAGGCGGTCTTCTTCAGAGATTGAGAAGTTCTCGGTAATGCGCATGAGGTCGGAATCGGAAAAGATTTTTGGGTTCACTGATCGAGTAGAGCGAAGCAGAAGCTCTATACGCCAAAAAGACGCATGAAAAAGGTACTCGTCCACCGCACGCCTGTTGGAGGGCATAATGTGTTCCAGTGTTTTAAACATCGTCTGCACGAGAGAGTAGATTTTGTTTTTATATATGGAAATGCTAGCCTGCCAGCCTAGAGAGAATGTCAGGAATGCCAGGCAAAGATACGAAATACAGAAGCTGGCATCTCACCGACTGCCCAATACGCAATCCAATGAGGCAGACTAGGAGGCAGGATATATTAGACGTGTAATTCCTCAATGAGAAAATGGCTCACCTCCATCCATCAGGTTTCTCAGAGACAAACGTGTTCACCTCCTTGACACTGACAAAGCCAGTTCCATCATCATCCACAGCCTCCAAGATGGGCTGCACGTAAGCCGCAGTTATATAGGCTAGAGCCCATTTATCGTCCTGCCGCTTCATCATGATTGATTGAGTGCGTTTGGGTGTAGGCCTAGATGTCATCAAAGGAGATTTCTCGTGACTTGGTGAAATTGGAGAACCAGATCCTTGGCTTAATTGGTCCGCGTAGTAATCGTGTAATGCGAGAACGAAGTGTCGAGCCTTGACGCTCCCTTTCCACCCCTATCTAGAAATTAGAGAACCGAAACATCTAAAACTGCTAGTAGCCGCACCATATCTTTCCATATCCTTTGAAGGTCCTACAAGGCTGGCGAGTGAATAACAATCGGTTATGTGTGCGCTAGACACTTACGGGATCAATGATCCTGTCATGGGCACCAGCAAGAAGGCTGTTGATAATATGATCTGATTCGGATTGTATGACCTCCTGCATTTGCTTCCCGTGCATATCGAGCTTCTTTTCAAAAAGAACCATGTTTCGATTAAAAACTTCGTCGATATCTTCCATAAGTTCCTTAAACAGTTTCTTCCTGATACCGTGAAGGTCAGTCGTTTTTCTAGAGGTCTCTTTCCCGCCAATCCTGGATATAGTTTCACCGCTTTTGTTGACGAGTTCTGCCAAGAGGTCGTCGTTGTTTAAGCAATATTTCACGCCGCCATTATCAGTGATGAACTTTTGGAGTTCCCGTTCCCGCTGTGTCTCGACTTGACGAAAAACGGCGATCATGTCAAGCTTCTTTTCGATAGTGCGCAATCGATTTGTATGGTGGTCGAGTTTCTCGTTGGCGTCATCTATCCCTGCAGAAGAGTGCAGAGCAAAAGCGAGCTCGAGCTTACGACGATGCTCCATAAACGTTTCAGCGAACTCCGCCAGACGATTCTCATATATGGTAGATTTAATAGTCTTGGCTAAGGTTTGCTCAGCTTGAGTTGAAAGAGGGTATACAAAGAAGAGTGTACCGAGAAATCCTTTTTTAATGTAGGCGTCGCAGGCGGATCCACATTTTTTCACGTCTTCAGCAATTGTAATCATCAAGCCTTCAAGACGCTGTGCGATTGTAACACCATCTTTGCCCCGTTCTTGAGAGCTTCGATAATGTCGCAATCTGACAATCAGAATTTTGGTGTAAGTTATAATTAAGGAATGCAAGTTATAACACTCACTCGAAAAAAACCATCATCAAATCTTGCATCTGGAGCTTCACAGCTATGACTTTACGGTCATTGTCACGCCTCGCTAAATCCAAAGTAATGACAAGCACAAAGGCGCCAACAGCCACTGAGGGTGCCCCATGACTCAGTGAGCAAGTGCGGAGTTCAATGTAATGAAACGATCCTCACCACCAATGAATGGATGTAGTTGCCCTAGTGCGTGCAAACCCTTAGAAACAATCTGAGCACCATCTGCAAATCCATTTATCACATCTTCAGTATTGCCGCTAGATGATTCCTTAGAGCGGGAGGACAAGTTAGTATCGAAGAAGTCGTTCACGAGTTTGAAAGGGTTCAGAGCATCAGAGCCGGTGGATGACTCCGCTCGTTCTGATAAGGCAATACAGTTGAGTGAGGATAGCGTGCCTGAATTCGTGAACTCACCAATTGCTGGCGTCGTTCTTGAAGTTGTCCGTTGGCCATTCAACGATTCATATGCGCCATGTAGTGCATGGATGGTGCTTGACATCTTGATGTAGGGGATCTTATTTCATATGAAGGTTACAAACGGTATGGGTGAGGAGCAATTATATGACTTGAAGATGGTGATGGTTTGGGTTGAGTGCGGGATCCATAGTGACAAAAAAAGTCTCGTGAATCATCATCAGTCGTGCAGGGACAGCAATATAAAATTGTCGAACTTCGAAGATTGGTACCCATGATGACTCTGGTGGACAACATCGCTTTGGAGAGGAAATTTGATCGACAATGAGCTTTCAACCAATGCGAGCCTGTTTTCGTAAGAACACCGAGCACACTGGGAGCAGAGTGAGAGGAAAAAACTCTATTTTTGGTTGGTGTTGAAACACGGTTGATTGATTTGCACCACGGAAAGTAGCTTTGAGGTTGGCGTTCCGTGAGAAGCGGGAGTTGTGAATGTGGCTTCCTGCAGGACGCGACAAAACGCGACACCGTCAGTGATGACAGATAAAAATAAGCTTGGCATGAGCAATGCCCAAAGCCCAATTACAACACCTACTTGCCACCTTTCTACGCGTCGCTACCTTCATATACACCTCTGTGAACTTTCCAACGCATGGCACGCATAATGCAGGATAACTCACACCCTTAACTCTGCGACGCCACACCCTGCTCGGACTGAAGTACCGACTCTGCCACGAGGCCGTATAAATGAATGTTGTGGGACGATAACGACTTCTGGAAGGATGGCTCCATCACTCATTCCCTTCTCCCAGGTCTTCCCTTATGATTTGGAGCGAGAGATTTTCGAAACTGCTGCGACCACGTCGAAGAGGGCTGAGATTGCCCAGCTGATGCTTGTAGCTCATCGTGTGTACCAGTGGTGAGAATTTTGGCCAATACGGTCCTGTCAGACGAGTTATTGTTAACAATCTGTCCATGAAACAGGATGATACCAATATTATACCGTGTCATGATGAACGTCGGTGCATTCAACGCCCAGTTCCGCTATCCACCAGCCGACATTTATAGACCTATCACTGGAAAAGAGATATTTTCGAAACATGCGAAGCACATCCTTCTTCAGGCTATGCACGTCGAGCAGGCCACATCCATCCTTAAGACATGTCCAAACGTCGAAGATTTAGGGATCTGGCTGATTACGGGAAACCACGAACCCCTCCTGAGGCTACTGAAGTACAGGCCACTCCGACGCCTCTCTGTGAATGTCAATCAGTTATTTGAATCCACACAATACCAACTGCAAGCTTCGTACCTGCCATATCTCACACACCTGGACATTATATGTATACCAAAAAATTCGGATTGGGAGACATGGGAAGCATTGGCGGATTTACCAAATTTGACCCACCTGGCGTACGAGCGTGACGGTACTGATGCGCTCACACACGCAGCTTTGGAACATTGCCCCAAACTCTGTGTCGTGGTCGCTTTCGTCGTGCTTCGCCGAAATGTCCCTGATTTTGATCCTCTTTTTGGGCCAATAAACAAGAATCGCGTTGTGGTGCTAGATAGAATAACGAAGCCCGTTCAACACTGGGAATCAGGTGCATTGGGACATGAGGACTTTTGGGCTCGAGCGGATCGTATTTTGCTTGAACGTCGGCGGAACTGTCCAATTGGGTGAGTTGCCCTCGAGTTCGATTTCATAACCCCTGTTAATGATTCTATTCGGAACAGAAATAAAGCTTCAAGAGTAATTAGAGAGAATTGATATGTAACAATGTTTCGGGCTGGTGTGAGACGTCATGTAACTTATTATCCAGCGGATGTCTTGAATTGACGGCAGGGACTAGAGGAAGTTGGATATAAGCATTTAATATAATGAAGGATTATAATACAAAGTAATCAAAACTTATCACACCGCCTTCTGACCCTCTGTCCACCAGTCATTCAGGGTTAAACGAACGAGAAGGTGATAAAGCGCATCTAAGCCACCTGTCGGCCTTCTTGTTGCACCTGGGGTCGCATCCGAAACGAACTTTAGTGAAGAAGAGTTCTTCTCAACTAAGCCTTTGAGGACTCGGACCTATGAACACAAGTTAGCGATGAGATGACACTTGGAACAATGGAATTTATTACCAGTGTAGCCATACGACCCCTAAACTTTGAGAACAGGTCTTCAATAAAAGTCGCTGCTTGATACTCTTTAAGTCTGTCTCGGTGCAGTTCGCCAATGACGATGGTCAACTCGAGGACTATTTCCAGACATTGTCTCAGGAGGTCCCCAACGTTCTTTTGACCCGTCCTCAATAGACAAGCGTTCAACATATCGTTTAGGACGGCAGAGTGGCAGCGGGAGAGATGGAACACGTCGGTGAAGGATGCATCCTGAGAAGAGACGTCGGGAGGTTGTTCAAGCCTAGCCAGGAAGGGATCAAAGTTCCCTCTAATAACTGTATCGAAAACGTATCCTGAAAGACTTTCGACAAAGGTGTGCGCGATAAATCTAAAATGAAGCAAAAGGCGGCGAGACTTTGTCAGGGTGGGGAATAGATAGGTGGCAATGGCTTTGTGGCTCGACATCCGGAAAAGAGACTTGATAGCACATTCCACTACACGAGTAAAATCAAAAACTGAAAATAAGCAGTATATGATAGACCTTACCTCTCTGTAACCTTAGAATAAAGGTGAACATGCGTTGGTACTTGTCCAGGATATCAGGGGATATGAGGATTTCCATGGGATGAGGTGGCTTGTAGTCCATGTAAAGGAAGTCCAACGCTCTAGAGAAATCTTGATATCAGTATTCACCAAGGGTCAAGTGTTGGTCAGTCGGACGTACTCAATGGCTAAAAACAATAAGATGGTAAGTTCGAGGACGATCAAAAAATAATACGACAACATACACAACGGATCCATCCACTTGTCCCTTCCAGACCCCGTAGGAAGATCTCGAATTGCAAATCCAAGTCTCCACCCAGCTTCTTCGATAACTTGGCTTGAAACGTCGTCATCCTCATGCTCTCTCGGGTTTCCACGACTATTCAACTTTGGCGTTGTTCCCCCTTCTTCTCCATCACTGACATCATCCTTTTCTTTACGATAATCCAAGGAATCGACGATGACGGTCCTCAAGAAAAAACTTAAATCCGCTCCAACAGGTGGCCACATTTCTCTGTCGAGGAGGTTGGGGGACAACCCGACAGCCCATGGTTGATTTCCTTGACCATACTGCTTCCCTGGTCGCCTTCGTAGAGAGCGAATTGTCATGGAATGAGCATTGTTTTCAAGCTCGTGTTGTCCAGCATCAGAGAATAACGCTGTGAGAATCCTTGCCTTGAATTTAGGTCCAGCGAGAAGAAGATAAGATCTCAGAAGGATGAGATGCGACCTAAAATTCAGGTGATCTGAAGAGCGTAGGAAAACGTCCAGTAGAGTGGAAGACATTTCCGTGGCATGTATGGTGAGGCTCCTAAATGTCAAGGTGGTTAAATCAGGCATCGTGGGGGTGATGGCAGGCAAGGCGTCTGGAAAGCGTTTAATGAAAGCGTCGAGAGTGGCTGGAGAAATCGCTTCCATTTTGAATGTCGATTGTGTGGTGAGTGAACCAGGCTCAAGATCAAATAGCTTGAAGGCGGCGAGACCAGCAGACGTTGCCTCCTCTGATAAAAGATGAAGGTTAGAATTTTGTGGCCCATTTGAATCAGAAGGGACGGGTTTTCCGCTCCATGCAGCGTTGATTTCATCCGTAGTCCAAATCCAACGGATTGTTGGATGGCTATGGGCCGTGCTGAGTAACCGATGCTCTGGCTGAGCAATGCGAAGAAGCACTAGAGATTTTTGCGCTGCTGGCAATGCTTCAATCGTTTTCTTTGGAAAAAATGATGGGAAGTTGGTCTCCACGTTGTCGAGCAATTCCAAGATATCCTCCTCCTCTTCGTCTTCATCATCTTCTAATTGAAGCTCATACGTCGACTGCTCGCGTTTGGGGGCTCGCTTGGGAGCAGGTTTTCCAAATCCAACGGATCTAGCGATGTCTTGTATGTATTCTTGAGATGTGCATGTCAAAATGAACGCGAAGACTGATCTGATGAGGGACGATGAGTGTTGCTCGAAGTTTAACTCAAGGTGTTCGTAGATACGAGAAAGGAGGGGTATAGGCTGCGACTCCAGTGCCTCATAGCTGGTTGGCACTAGCTCGATGTTCTGTGCAAAGTCGTCTTTAGATATTTGCGTACAAACAGGACAAAGATCAACATACCCGCTTGCAAAACGTGGCAAGTGAAGATAAAAGCTCTTCATAGGGTAAATAGTGGGTCCACAGGAAAAATAGCGGGTAGCGATCGCTCTCCAGTGCGAGGTCTTCGGCTGATGGTGGGGTGCGCATGAGGGAGTCACGGATATAAGACAAAGTAGTCGAGAGAGCATGGGCAAAAGCATGAATAGTCGGACCATCTGTTGCGGATCTGAGAGGAGGTCAGTTGGCAATGTTTACTCAATGTATGGTATCCCTACCTGCGACGGAGTTCTGTAACCAACAACTCTAACCGTCTCAACAACGTGCCGATTGTGAGGAAGCGAGTGATGATACTGCTAAAAGTGAGCGACCCAAAACAAACTGTGCAATCCAACTGCTTACCTATTTGTGATGGTTTCATCTTTTCCTTCCAAACTAAACACTACGTCCTTCCCTGGATCTGGAGAACATGCCTTGAATGATTCTTCATCGGTATTCCAAGTAAATAGCGATGACGATATTCCAAGGACCGTGGTATTGAGCCCTTCAAGTAATTCTTTGTCCGATACAGGTATATTCAATACTGTGTCATATGGACGTGGCTGAACACTATCACAATTAGTTCCTGTGAATGGTATATCGTCTACAACTCACTGTAATAGAGCAGCAGTAAAAACACGATCGTCCTGTTCAGACAAAAAGGAAGTAGGAGAAGCATGACTCGGATGTGATTGCCGTAGTCTATCCCATGAAAGCAACCCATTCTAAGATTTTTAAAAAAGGATTTAGATGTGCATCAACAAAAGGTGTTCGCAACTCACCTTTACACCTTGCCGCCTGATCAGTGCATCTCTCCAGAGGGCGGTAACGCGATCCGCAGCAGGTTTTGGAGGACTTGAGTCTAAAGCAAGAAGACTTAATTCTTTAGGAATAGGGACCTGTTTGGGAGAAGGTTTGGGCCTCGGTGGTAGGTTGGAATTCAGGGCCTCTAACTTCAAAGCATCCAGAATGGGATTCTGAGGTTTATCTTCCAGGGGTTCAACAAGAAACCCTGTACCAATACTTGGTAGTTGTGATTCATAAGGAAGGTCTATGTGAGAGTCCAATGGCAAGTCGAAGACGCGAAGAAAGTCCATGATGATGACGGTTGGAGTTGAAGAGGAAAGTCGCGTTTGGCGCGTCTGATTGCCTTTCCTCATTGGGACAACACACCAATTACGAAAATGTGCACGTTGAATAACGTAAAAAAAACATTCCTTTACCGAATAAATATAAAATAAAATGAACGAATGTGCAATGTTTTTGTAAATGATAAAATTCGAACGAGTCAAAAAAACATCCATCCTTCAAAACTTTATGCATACGTGCTGCAGTGCAGAACCGCGTTTTACATGACTGTGATGTCCCCTGCCAACAAGGCTCCTTCACCCTAATGCGAATTTTTAAGTGTCAGTGACAAGTTTGCCATTCATTATGTGTCATTGTATGGATGTAAAATCGCGGCTTCGAACACTGCTCAGATCGACAGGGTCAACCTCAATAGCCGACCCAAGGGGCAATACTTGAATATTGAGTAGGCGCCTCTATGAATATTTGCGACCATTTGCTTACTGCCATGCCTACAGATTATATATTGCCAACGGTAGGCTCTTCACTATTAGCAAAGTGGACCTACCACTGAATGCACTGACAAACGTCGCTCGAAGCCTTTCGATGGGCTTCGAGTTTGGCATGCACCGAACCTCATTTCTTGGAACGTCGAATCACTTTGAACCACCTCGCAATAAATTTACAAGTTTTTCTGCTCACTTCAAATAAATTCATTCGACTTGTGCTCAAATTCCGAGGCTTTATTCGAGTCATCCACGATCGACTCCTGTATTGATATCTTTCGTGTTTCGAAAGGTAAGTTGACTTGGCAATCCTCATTGCCACCTGCCGTACCTCCAACGAGGTATATGTATACAGGGAACTCCTCGCTCGAAGTAAAGGCTATGTATTATTATGCATTTTTTTCTTGGGAATCACAGGTTCAAAGTCTTGCCATCGATACCCCCGAAGTTTTCAAGTTCACGTTGAGCATGAACGGGATCTGCATCTGGAAGAACAGACAATGGGACCCTTTAATTTTCCATAGATAAGGCCATATACTTCCGAATATAATCATAGTAAAGAAGCCTCAGATCACGCAGACCACGGATTTGGAACATCGGATTAAAACCAACATGACCGTCGGATGATGATTTCAAGGTGATTTTGGGAAGTTCATGCCTCGTTTTATGCGCAAGCAAAAAGCCATGTAATCACATACCTCGTTTAGTCTGCGTTTGCTTGAATGCATATGGAAATCCACCGGAGTTCAAATGATCCAAAGACAACCTTGACGTGCCACGCCTTCAGACCCACAAGTGTACGATTGATCACCGTGTAAAAAAATGATAGATTAGGATAGTCTGGTCATTCAGCGAGGCTTCGAAGGTTCTCATTTATATGGGAGGTCCTACCCCGGGGTCCCACAACATCGCTTCCCATTCATCTATTGCCTCTCATATCTCATTCACCAACTTGTCTGACTCATGGATAGAGGGAGAACTAGTAACCGCTCACAACCATCAGAGCCAAGGCGCTCTCGGTCACTGTCCCCTATGAGCTCAGCAGCATTGAACAGACGAGGTATATATCCGTGTTCATATTCCCTGATCCAAGTTTTGCTAATATCCTTGTAACTCACGCAGAGCAAAAGCACAAGTCTGAGAAGTATCTGAAACTGGCAAGCAATGGACCGAGTTTGCGCAGTACTAGTATGACAGGCTCGAAATCCAGCAGGGGTATGCTCCTCAATCTCATCGTATATTCGAATTCGATCTCATCAGTTGATCTTTTAGGCTCTCCATCCAATTCCGCCCCTTCGCACAAAGATCAAACAAGACCTACTACAAGCCTAGCCATCGACGTACCAGAGAAATATCGTTTAAACCCTGGAGAGCCCATAGACAACACGGTCTATGCCCACATCCTTGCCTTCCTTTTCTATACCCCAGATCCCTACCGACTAGCGACCAATGCATCGAAGTCCGCTAGTACCAAGGGATTTTCGCCTTATGATCTTCATATCCATCGCGAGCAACAGCTTAACACCATCGTTAAGGACGGAATGCTGGCAACTGCCCTGTTTGAGGTTCCGATGAAACTTTTGGACCGGCACTCCTTCAGGCTTCAAAATGAAGACATAACGCAACATCCTGACCTAACTTTCAGGCGTTACGAGTGTCCTCCCCTTGTAGATGAAAACCAGCTTCTTGAAATTTTCACTGGGCTTTCGATGCAACCAACATCGCACCAGAAGAATTCGAAATTGAAGAGCCGATCTACATACCCAGGAGTCGCAGCCCCTCCCAAATCGACAAATTCCTTAATGCTTCATGCGACAGACATCGCCTCTGTTCTTATCTCTGGAGACCTGAAGGCCGTAGGTAAAAAATCCATTCTTTCTCTGTCCCGAAGCGCCAATCGAGTGGCAATCGAAGACATGAACGTATCTCTCGTGTCTCCGCTGAGGGTCCAGTGGATGCGTGAGCTCAATTCCATCATCAGTCACCCGAACACTGCCGCCAGCATACGCATTCTTGTGGTATACGAGTTCAAAAGCTTGGTGACGGGAAGTAAAGATGTAATGGAAGGAATTGTTGGCGCACCAGTCAGGTCATGGGAGGAGTGCGACGCATGTACAGAATATCTAAGAACAGGGGAACGCGGACACTGTGACGCACCAGGAGACTTCCAGGATATGTGGTTGGAAGGGGGGAAAATGGGATACGACGCGCCAGATGGGTTTCTATCGTCTATCACTGACAAAGAGATGATCTGTAGTGATGCATCGCATGTCCTACCTCTCCCAAGTCGCTCACGCGATGGCGATGATGACTTACGGCATAAGGCGGGAAGTTGGGATCTTATTCGTCAACAGGTATGCAAACTCCGTAACTCTTTTCGTTCGAACATCAAATTGACATCTTAAATTTCCTTCAACAGTTCCGTGCTGAGCTAGTGAAGAATGATAGCACGTATGGTATGATTGTATCTGGTAATCACCTCATCATCGGCCACCGACACCGTGGAGACAACGGGAAGAAGCCACAACTGACATTCTCTGATGTCATTGATATCGAAAATCCGGCTGTAGATTTTGGTGGGATCTTGGTTAGTGTAATCGTGTCGGCTTTTTTCGACGCAATGGCAAGAGCCAAGCGTATTGCGTATTGCGCAGGAAGGAAAACGGCCTGGACTGCCATTTCCCAAACTGATGGCCGATGATTGATGATGAACTGATGATAACGTCGATGTCGAATTCCGATTGATGTGTAGCATAATTGTAGCGTAGGATATTCTGTATAAGTACTAAAAAATACTACGAAGTGTGATTATTGACCAAGTTTTTATTAATGGAGCTGAATGTAAGCGAACGGATGATAAACGTTCTATTTTTCAACTCGGAGGCCCTTTTTCGTTATAGTATCAAAACTCAGCAATCTCGGGCGGAGCATATTCTTGATTTGCTCATTAGCGGCCGGGGTATCGTCTATTGGAGTCATATCGCCCAATGTACAGGTCTTCAATGGTCTGAAGATCGTAAGATCGTGGATTAGGCGAGCTCAAGANGTTCTATTTTTCAACTCGGAGGCCCTTTTTCGTTATAGTATCAAAACTCAGCAATCTCGGGCGGAGCATATTCTTGATTTGCTCATTAGCGGCCGGGGTATCGTCTATTGGAGTCATATCGCCCAATGTACAGGTCTTCAATGGTCTGAAGATCGTAAGATCGTGGATTAGGCGAGCTCAAGATCGAGGCTTCCACAGTACGCAAGCGTTCGGGATCTATTATGCTGCAAGGCGGGTCCTGGGTTAATGTCTCTGGTTCAAACTTGCCATACTTCCAGACTTCGGCCAGCCCAAAATCAATGATATAAGGCCGACCATCTTCGTCGAATAAAATATTGTTAATTTTGACATCGTTGTGGATGATTCCAGTACCGTTGATGGCCACAACGGTGCGTTTGAGAGAAGCGCTGAAGGGTAAACGTGAGTGCTGTGTCATTATTAAAGCTCATAATCTTACTATTCGTCATCCGAAATGTAAAACTGTCGAGGCTCTGCGACCTTCTTCTTCTCCCAGAATCTCCCTATCCTCGAGAGTAATTCCTCCTTCCTGCATCACCAATATCAAAGTGCCAAACTCGACATCCTCGAACAACCCGTAAACCTTTAGAATGCCTTCAGAGACACCTGCCATGGCCAGCTTCCAGTACATATTGTACTCGTTCTTCAGGTGTCCGGTGATGTATGGCATCTTTGCGATCTTGATAACTACATTTTTCTGTATCGTTAACCCGGACTCCAAATGGAGTGTGGCCGTTGCTGTATAGGTGATCCCCTCTGTCCCTTCGCCAAGTATTTTGTAGAGTTTCAGGTAAACGCATTTCGTTACAGGACATTCACGCCCTCCCATCTCCCGTTCGAAGGATTCACATACTGGTAAAGGGGTACACGACGACCGTTGACGGAGAAACGTGGAAGGCGTAGTTGATCGATGCATGCCCATGTCAAAAGTGAGGAGTATAACAGGACGGTTAGCCATTTCCTGTAAACATAGTTGGCTGTTATGATACAGGATTTGAGGTGGATGAAGGAGAAGAACGCGCACCTGGTCAAAAGTCTTGCTATTTTTCCCTGGATCCGTTTGCGGTGTTTGTGAATGGTCCGGCCGTTTGACAGGAGAATGTGTGATTTCGGTGTCATCCTGCAGTTTCCGCTTGCCTGACGGTTTCGGGTAAGGCTCACGAGCAAGGAGATCCCGTGTAAAGGCAGAATAAAATGCCAGTTGAGTCATGACATAGTCGTCCGCATCTGCTGCAATGATATCGGACACAAATAGCGTATTGGTGCGTCTGTGTCGAATGCAGATCCTTTCTTTGGAGCCACAACTGATCAAAAGGAATGTTGCGTCGTGTTCAACCGCTGCATTCCAGGCCTATTGTGCGCGGGGTTAGTCGTTATGTCGTTGCAGCAAAAAAAAGTGAGGGACAAACTCTTTGAACGAAATGTGATACAACCGGGGTATAGTTTCTAAGGTCTTTGCGTTCATCACAAGGCCCCGGAATCCAAACCATTTTCTTTCGCACATTCGACGGTCTTGTTGGCTGAGCGCAGGTAGGCACCTTCTTGACATATTCTTCCCAGAATGATTCCAACCAGTCAGACGAGGTAATCAGGTTGGAGGTTGATTCGGGACGGGGGAGATTATATCCGTCAGCGCTGGGAAACGTGTACGCGACGTCTGGGTTGCAGCATTGGTTGATAATTGTTTCGCCACCCTCGTTGGGCGGATAGAAAGTAAACATAGCCAGAGCAGCATTTCTGCGGCGGGAGGCGTCTAGTTTTTCGGCGGTCGAAGGGTTGATCAATCTTGCCGTTTCTTCCTCCAGACCAAAATCAGGAATAGCCAGATGAGACGCGTCTTCCGTCGCACACACCATCATTTCATCCATGAAAATCTCTGGGGCCGAGACCCCGTAGTATGAAAGAGGTTTCATCCATCTGTCCGAGTCTGGCAAAAGATGCATACGAGATGAATAGGACAAACTACACCACCCAACCCTTTCTATGTAAGCCCCAGAGACGCAATCCAAATTCATTATTGGATTCCAGTACTCCTCTGACTTAGGAAGGTACGTCGCCTCTGTTTTAGGCACGCCTTTTTTCAGAAATTCTTCGAACTGTTGCTGAAACTCCTTCTGTAAATCACCAAGCAACGAAGGAATATGGCACACGTGCATCAGAGTTAATTCCCTTGACATATGCACGTCTTCAATGCGTAGTGGGGGATGAGGTTTGAACTCGTATGCATCGCATCGATCCCATGGCAGGCGAAATGGGTGTTCTCCCTTAGGCTGAAAAATATCTTCTAGGTGATTTTTATAAGCACCGTCCGGCAGGTTAAGAGAATCGAGCCACTGTTTCTGATCCATGCTATAATGCAGCAAGACTGTGAATGGAGTCAAATTCAGGTTTGAGGTACTAGGACCCTGGACTGAAGTTACTCACAAGTGCAAAGTATTGTGTCCACCTAGGTTGAAGCGGCTTTCAGGATTTATGATAATTAAGGCTGTTGGTAAGGTTCAACGTAAACATGCAAGTATTTGACAAGTGTTATTTGGCCCCCATCAACGTTCACATTGTCATAATGACATTGATTACCTCAGCTCTCCTTGCACGCAATGTCCGCATTCAAGCCACACCTCCAATGCGACGGGACCTTCTTGAGCTGTTCGTCGCTGAGTCGTCAATATGACCAGCGTCAATCTGATGTGAATCCAAAACAAAAGTACATAGATTTTGCAGGATTGTCAACAACATTACAAGCATGCTCTGAGTGATGGTTTAAGGCTTCAAATTTAAATACCACGACCGCGACGTGGACCAAACACAACAAGAACGACAGGGCCATCACTGACCAGTTCGAGAGGTTGAAGGTATTTTAGAATCGAGTACCAGTACTTAAGACGGATGGGAAGAAGATCGCCGTTGATGCATGTATGATGCGATACTTTTTAGAAGCAGTTTGCTTATGGTCCTTTCAAGTTAATTTCAAGTTCGACGGACCGTGCATTGTCATAAATCTGGGTTCCTTGTCAATGAATGCTCAATAGCGGCCAGGGTACCGTCTATGCGAGTCATAGCGCCCAATGTACAGGTCTTCGATAGTCTGAAGATCATATGATCGTGGATTGGATGAGTTCGAGATAGAGGCTTCCACAGCGAGCAAGCAGTCAGAATTAATGATGCTGCATGGTGGATCTTCTGTATATGTCTCAGGTTCAAACTCGCCATACTTCCAGATTTCGGCGTGCCCGAAATCAATAATATACGGCTGTCCATCTTCGCCGAATAAAATATTGTCAATTTTGATGTCATTGTGGATGATTCCAGCGCCGTTTATTGCCGCAATGGTGCGTTTGAGAGAAGCGCTGAAAGGTAAACGTGAGTGCTGTGCCATCTAACGCTCATAAACTTACTATT
>NHTK01001225.1:0-11743 GCA_002938355.1 Panaeolus cyanescens | reverse complement strand
GACGCTTCCGTCATAGACCCTGATTAATTCTTATTAATCACAACACACGCAACGCTTCCTTATTTGGGGGGGGGGAGGGGTACCCCCCCCCTCCGTGAGAATGAGGTGTTCGATCTGAATCGGGGCCACCTCTTGATTCAGCCTCCGAGTCGCATCTGATCTGTTGAGGTGGACCAGGTTCTGAAAAGCTAGCTTTTTTCATCCATGAACATGAGAAACTGCCAGTAGTTTGGCATTGGTCTGGAGTGCCTTGGATTGGCCTTGGAAGTTGTGCCAGTGGTTTGGGCAGAGTAATGATCAAATTTGATTGATGGGATGAGGAGAGCGGGTCTGATGAGATAAGATTACAATTGCTTAATCTTATCTAAACCAATTTTCTAATCTAGGACAATCATCATCATGAACCAAGGCTTGACCACAACTCCTTCAACAACCGACAACTACGACGCAGTATTTAGGTCAAAAAAGGTTTAAAATTTAGTAGAAAAGCTTCAGGATTTAACTGATATCTATGTTAGGGATGATTGTTCTGCCTGGTTCATCTGCCATCTCGCAGCCGAAGCGGGAGGCCCTGCTCCAACAAATTCGGACGAGTCTCCCAAAGGTTACATCAGTAGATGCCGTTCTGATTCATCTGGTCCAAACCAGGGGTAAAGATGTAGAAGAGGAGCTTTTGGACTCGAGTTCGCCATTCAGGGAAACCCTCAATCGACTTTTGCAGTACGGGGACGACATTGCATACCCATCGACAATCGCCTCAATTAAGCAGCACCAAAACGTTGTTTACGTTCTTCCTCGGGCTGGGTCCATCTCACCGTGGTCAAGTAAAGCGACAGACATCGCGGCTCTTTGCAATTTAGGCAGGCACATCGAGCGACTGGAACGCGGGACGGCTTATGTTTTCCAATTGGATGGCCAGGAATCAATAACGGAGGAGGACTTGAAACCATTCGCCCATCTCCTGCACGATCGCATGACCCAAACGCTCTCTCTTACTGCCCCTCAAGAGTCATCTATTTTCCTTCATGGAGAACCTAAACCGCTGATAACCGTCGATCTTCAAACATCGAGCTCCCTGGCTGAAGAGGCGAAAGCCAAGCTGGTTGCAGCCAATGTCGAATTGGGACTCGCTCTTGCAGCCGACGAAATCAATTATCTGGTGGATGCCTACACAAATATGGGCAGAAATCCCAGCGACGCAGAGCTATTTATGTTTGCCCAGGTCAACTCTGAGCATTGCAGGCACAAGATCTTCAACGCGTCATGGACGATTGACGATCAACCTTTGCCACACTCCCTTTTCCAAATGATCCGAAATACCGAAAAACTCAATGGCCATGGCACCATCTCAGCATATTCCGACAATGCAGCCGTATTGGAGGGACACGCGGGTCCTCGCTTCTTAGTCTCTTCAGACGATCACAAATACCACTCTGTTCAGGAAGACATTCCCATCCTTATCAAAGTCGAAACTCATAACCACCCCACTGCTGTTTCCCCCTACCCCGGTGCTGCAACTGGATCTGGCGGTGAAATTCGCGACGAGGGCGCCGTCGGACGCGGATCCAAACCCAAGGCGGGACTGGCTGGGTTTACTGTGTCCAACCTCCTCATTCCAGGTTACGAACAGCCATGGGAGACTGACTTTGGACGACCTGCACACATCGCTTCTGCTCTGGACATCATGATCGAGGGTCCCCTTGGTGCAAGCGCTTTCAACAACGAGTTTGGCAGACCTGCTCTGACAGGCTATTTCCGTACTTTCTCTGAGAGCGTCCCTATCTCTGAGGATGGTCAGCAACGCGAAATCCGGGGCTATCACAAGCCCATCATGATTGCTGGAGGTTATGGTAACGTTCGCCCGCAGTTTGCGATCAAGTCAAAGATCTCGCCTGGATCCAAGATCATCGTTCTGGGTGGACCTGGTATGCTCATTGGTCTGGGTGGAGGCGCTGCGTCTAGTCAGGTATCTGGAGCCAGCTCTGCAGACCTCGATTTTGCATCTGTTCAGCGTGACAACGCCGAGATGGAGAGGAGATGCCAACAAGTGATTGACTCTTGCGTGAGCTTGGACACCAAGAACCCCATTGAAAGTATCCACGACGTCGGTGCTGGAGGACTATCAAATGCTCTGCCTGAATTGGTGCACGACTCTGATCTCGGGGCACGGTTTGAGATCAGAGATGTGCTCGTTGCGGACTCTTCCATGTCGCCTATGGAGATATGGTGCAATGAGAGCCAGGAACGTTACGTTCTTGCGGTTGCGGTGGATAGGTTGGACGCTTTTGAGGCTATCGCTAAGCGCGAGCGCTGCCCGTATTCCATCGTTGGCGAAGCCACGGAGGAAGAAGAGCTCATCGTCACGGATAGGTTGTTCAACCAGGATGTCATTCGTCTAAAGATGTCCACTCTGTTCGGAAAGCCTCCCAAGATGGCCAGGAAAGACAGCGCACGAAAAATCCAACGCCCATCTTTTGATGCCTCCCTGTCCAAATTCTTCCCTTCCACTACCCTTGCTGAACGTATTCCTGCCGCTGTCGACCGTGTCCTTCGTCTCCCCTCTGTTGGATCCAAATCATTCCTGATTACCATTGGAGATAGGACCATTACTGGACTCGTAACACGAGATCAAATGGTCGGCCCCTGGCAGGTTCCAGTTGCTGATGTAGCTGTGACCCGTTCCACGTACGGTTTCGATGTCAAGACAGGAGAGGCGATGGCTATGGGCGAGCGTACCCCATTGGCACTACTTAACGCAGGTGCTTCTGCTCGCATGGCCGTGGCCGAGTCCTTGACCAACTTGGTGGCGGCGAGTATCGCAGACTTGTCACGCGTGAAGCTTAGCGCCAATTGGATGTGCGCCACTTCCAAGGAGGGAGAGGGAGCAGGTCTTTATGAGGCGGTTCAGGCGATTGGAATGGATTTGTGCCCTGCACTTGGTGTCGGTATCCCCGTTGGAAAGGATTCCATGTCCATGTCGATGAAATGGAGGGATGATGAGGGTCAGAAAGAGGTTAGCGCACCCCTGTCATTGATCGTGACTGCGTTTGCCCCTGTTACGGACGTTTCCAACACTTGGACGCCTCAATTGAGGACGGATTTGGAGGAACCTACGAGCCTCGTGTTCTTCGATCTCGCCAACGGAAAAGAGCGTCTGGGTGGTTCTGCTCTTGCACAGGTCTTCAAGGAGATTGGAACGGAGGCGCCTGATGTGGAAGATGCCGCTGTGTTGAAATCATTCCTGCTTGGTTGCCAACAGGCCAAGGTCGCTCAGTCCGATCTTGTCCTTGCCTATCACGACCGTTCAGATGGAGGCCTATTCACCACTATCGCAGAGATGGCATTTGCTGGACGTGTTGGTGTAGAAGTCTCGTTGGATGCTCTTCATTCTGCCCAAAACCCAGTTGCTACGCTTTTCAATGAGGAATTGGGAGCTGTTGTGCAAGTTCGTGATGCTCAACTGGGTGATCTTGTCTCTATTTTCACCGGTACTGGCTTCCCCTCCACTTCCATCCACGTTATCGGACGTGTCAATGCTTCCCCGAAGAACGAGACGATCTCTGTCATCCACGAGGGCGCGACGCTTTTCAGTGCTTCCCGCGGAGAGTTGCAGAAGAAATGGGCCGAGACGTCGTATCAGATGCAGCTTGTCCGCGATAATGCTGTCGCTGCTAAGGAAGAATACGCTCTCATCGACGACGAGAAAAACACTGGACTTTTCTATGACGTCACATTCTCACCTGAACCCTCTCAAAGCTACGATACTCGTCCCAAGGTTGCCATTCTTCGCGAACAGGGTGTCAATGGACAGGTTGAAATGGCATGGGCATTTACCGAGGCAGGATTCGACGCTGTAGACGTGCACATGTCTGACATCCTCAGCGGGAAGCTCAGCCTGGCTGATTTCAGAGGCTTCGCAGCATGTGGTGGTTTCTCTTACGGTGACGTTCTAGGCGCTGGGAAAGGATGGGCCAACTCTGCGCTTCTCAACGACACCGCACGTCGTGAATTTGCAGAGTTCTTCAAGCGTGAGGATACCTTTGCTTTGGGCGTGTGCAACGGGTGCCAGTTCTTGAGCCACCTGAAAGACCTCATCCCAGGTGCCCAGGATTGGCCGGAGTTCAAGTCTAATAGGAGCGAGAGGTTTGAGGGACGTGTGTCGGTGGTGGAGGTTGTGGATAGTGAGGCGACTAGACAATCCGTCTTCTTTGCGGGTATGGCTGGAAGTAAGCTGCCTGTGGCTGTTGCTCATGGAGAGGGTCGTGTCGCGTTTGCGAAGGAGGAACAGAGAGCTGCTGTTGAATCTGCTGGGCTGGTGGCAATTCGATATGTTGATGCTCAAGGGCAGCCAACTGAGGTTTACCCTCTGAACCCTAATGGAAGCCCTGGCGGTATTAATGGCGTTCAGACCCCCAATGGACGTGTCTTGGCCTTGATGCCGCACCCAGAGCGTGTTGCTGCCCTGGAAAGTAACAGTTGGTATCCAGCGTCGATGAAGAAGGATTGGCGGGTTGGAGGGCCGTGGTTCAGGATGTTCCAAAATGCCAGGAAGTGGTGCGCGTAAAGGCTGGATTGAATTGTTCCCTTTGTTTTTATTCATTTTTATTTTGGGCCCCATATCTTATTACTTACAAAAATCCGTTGTCCAAGGGCTTCCTTGTGGAAGACTATCGTTTTCTTGATTTTCACGTCTTAGATTTTTTACCTTTTGTTACAATACCTACAAAAAATACACTTTAGAATGGTCATTGAATTGGTCGGAGTACTCGCCATCGTGGTGTTGGGCTTTCTTCCAGAATTTCAGGAGAATAAATCATTTTATTTTAAGATTAAGTTGCAAGAATTTATCTAATAATTACAACTTGAAGCCTATTGATATAACAAATAAACAATGATAAAATATATATGAGTAGAGATCATAAAGGAGGTAAATTAATTATCTACGATCCGTGCCATACCTCCCAATGTAAATATCTCCGATGGTCTGTAAATCATACGAACAAACACCAACACCATCGGGAAGCTCGGAAATTGAAGCCTGGACAATTTCAAAGCGCCTTGGATGAGGATCACAGAGCTGCTTGGTGGGCGTCATGATCAAGGCAGGATCTGGGGTCTTCAATCCTGCCGAGGAAGGTCGACGAGCCGTTCGGCTCCTGCTGCCTCATACCATTCGACAGCAACACCTTGGATATTGACGTCTGCGAGGATGTCGAGGATGTCCGGGGTGGCGTCGCGAACACCCTCGGCCGTTGTGGTACCAGGCCAAACGGCGATCCACACAACAACGGGACCAAATGTTTCGTTCTCCTCGTCCCCCTCCTCGTGGGTCGAAAAGCGAGCCACACTGAGAGAGGAATATTTGATGCCATTATTCTTCATGGATGTAACGATTTTGGGAGCGACATCATCCCAGACTTTGTTCAGTGGTGTACGGAACACGCCGTGTGCGGTCTTGGTCGGGACGTTAACAAAGAAACGATCTTCAGGCGTGGGGTGGCGGAAGGGGTTGGTCTCGAGGTCTGAACGCCAAAGAAGCTGAGGAGGGTTACTAGAGATGCCGTGGTACCAGAAATTTGACTCAAACTTGGAGACCAAGTCGGGGGCGACGATGGTCAGGGCACTTGAGTCGTTGCTCAGCTGCGATAAGAGAGTATCCGCTTGGCTAACGGTAGGAAAGACAGGTGCGTCTTGTGGGAAAGCCTTGGGGGCCTTGGAGAGGTAATGGTTGTTCACGATATCTAGCACCCCGCAGGTAATGCCTGAAGCCTCGAAAAAGTGTGAGTATGAAACACGCATAGAATAAGACGATGGAACGACTTACCGCCCAGGCGTTGGGGACTGGCCCTCGCATCTTCGACAAAGCTTCGGACGAAGTGGACGACATCTAGATGGTGGAGGGATAATATTAAGTAAAGATAAATGTCTGTACTGACTCCGAAACGGCTCACGGGGGCCTAGAAATGCGAGTGATTCGCACTCTTCTTCAGTCAATTCGTCGATCCCTGTGGGAAATGCTTAGCACTTGCAACTAAGAATAACGACATGTATAGACTCACTTTTGTACTTGTATGCCGGATCCATGGTGGCCAGTTAAGCAGATGATAGTGTGATAGTGGGGATGTTGTCAGACTTGCGGGCATGAGATTAAGCGCACATTCCTATTATTAGTAAGCGGGTTGGGGTCCGAGTGCGGCGATCAAAGCAGAACTTGCCTGTGTTTGGCTAATCGTTGCCAACCAAACCAACCCCTTAGACCGCCCATCACCATCAAAGTCAACGACCATTGTTCTTCTTCACCAAGACTTGTTAAATTCCATTACTCAGAAATTTCAACTGACGAAAACCACGCCAAATATCTTGAAACCATTGATAAACCGAAGAAAAGCTATACTTGGCATCTCGTGAGCTACTTGAAACAGGGTTGATTTTAAATCGAGACTATCTTTCAAGTGACATCTATGATTTATCCATGCAGGAAAAGTTCATGGAGTGGATAAACTCTCTCAACCTGCCTGACGGAACTTATAAGGATCATCTTGAGGAGATTTTGCGACCCACACTGGTAAAAGGACACCCTTTCGGCCGTTTGCGGCAATACCTGCACCTTCCTTCAGAGTTTGCACCTCATCCCCCACTCCGTCTTCAAGATACACATCTGTCGAAGGACTTTATTCTGAAGAATGTCGTATATATACCTTCATTGCTTGCGGACTTGCAAGAAGAATTCCGGCTGCAATTCCAAAAGTTTCTGACGACGAACGGTGTGCCTAACACAGAGTCATCGCATCTGCCTATTCCCAAGCGATATCGTGCTGGAATTATGAACTTGGCTTGCGTCTCGGATGCGTACTTGACAAGGGCTGGGATGTGTAGCTTGTTCTATTCGTCTCATATACATCTTTTGCCAGAATCGGACTCCTGGGTGTCACCTCTAGATTTCTACGCGGTCACGGACTCCGCCCAACAGAATTTTCTGGATGAAATGATGGTTGGCGCGCGGAACGACACGACACACCCGCCAATGGCTATTCCTGATTTCGGTCTGGGAGAAAGGACGGCAAGATTGATGAATCCTTCGACCGCAGAAAAACTAGAGGCCTCCCGCCGCACAAACGCTGCTCTGGCAATGTTTACTTTCTACCCACCCAACGAGGGTGGCGAAACAATTATTGACCAGTGTTGCAATCCAGGCTTCACGTACACATTCCCCGGCGCTGATGGGTATAATCTCCCCCGTCCTGAATCAACCTTCGATATTTCATCTGACTGGTCCGAATCATTCTGGGAAAAATATGTCAAGAAGGTGCCTACCTGCGCTGAATCACCAAGTCCGTCGTATATGCGAAAGAACGTGGTTTGGATTCCTGGACCAAGTGCTGAAAGAAAAGATCTTAGGAACTACACTCCGGTTGTATCGCATTTCGTTCAAAGAGTTTGTCCCTTACTTTTGTTTGCTGCAATGACATAACGACTAACCCCGCACACGATAGGCCTGGAATGCAGCGGTTGAACACGACGCAACATTCCTTTTGATCAGTTGTGGCTCCAAAGAGAGGATCTGCATTCGACACAGACGCACCAATACGCTATTCGTCTCTGATATCATTCCAGCTGATGCTGACGACTATATCATGACTCAACTGGCATTTTATTCTGCCTTTACACGAGATCTCCTCACTCGTGATCCTCTTCCAAAACCATCAGCCAAGCGGAAACTCCGCGATGACACCGAAACCACACAATCGACCGCAAAACGACCTGATCATTCACGAACGTTGCAAATCGCCTCAGGGAAAAATAACAAGACTTTTGACGAGGTGCGCGCTCTTTTTCTCATTCCACCTCAATATTATAGTGTATACTAACAGCCAGCCAGGAAATGGCTAAACGTCCTGTTATGCTGCTCACTTTTGACATGGGCGTGCACCAATCAACTGCGCCTTCCACGTTTCTCCGTCAAGGGTCTTCTTGTACCCCTTTGCCTTTAAGCGAATCCTTCGAACGGGAGGTGGGAGGGCGGGCATGCCCTGTAACGAAATGTGTTTACCTCAAACTCTGCAAAATACTCGGCGAAGGCACAGAAGGTATCATCTATAGAGCAATAGCGACGCTTCATTTGGAGTCTGGGTTAACGATGGAGCAAAATGTGGTTATCAAAGTCGCAAAGATGCCATACGTTACTGAATACCTGAAGAACGAGTACGATATGTACTGGAAGCTGGCTGTGGCTGGTGTCTCTGAAGGCNCATCTATAGAGCAATAGCGACGCTTCATTTGGAGTCTGGGTTAACGATGGAGCAAAATGTGGTTATCAAAGTCGCAAAGATGCCATACGTTACTGAATACCTGAAGAACGAGTACGATATGTACTGGAAGCTGGCTGTGGCTGGTGTCTCTGAAGGCATTCTAAAGGTTTATGGGTTGTTTGAGGATGTCGAGTTTGGCAGTTTGATGTTGGTGATGCAGGAAGGAGGTATGACTCTTCAGCAAAGGGAGAAGCAGAAGGTCGCAGATCCTCTACAGTTCTACATTTCGGATGACGAATAGTAAGTTTATGAGCGTTAGATGGCACAGCACTCACGTTTACTTTTCAGCGCTTCTCTCAAACGCACCATCGCTGCCATCAACGGTGCTGGAATCATCCACAATGACATCAAACTTAACAATATTCTATTCGGCGAAGATGGACAGCCGTATATTATTGATTTCGGACACGCCGAAATCTGGAGGTATGGCGAGTTTGAGCCTGAGACCGATTCAGAAGATCCGCCCTTCAGCAGAATTGATTCCGACCGCTTGCGCGCTGTGGAAGCCTCTATCGCGAACTCGTCCAATCCACGATCCTATGATCTGCAGACTATCGAGGACCTGTACATTGGGCGCTATGACTCACTTAGACGGTACCCTCGGTGTTGTTAAGTATACATTATTTGAAAGCCAGTCCACACGGAAGCGTCGCAACTTGAAGTAAGCGTGTTGTTTACTCAGAAATCTGTCAAATATATTATTCAGACCTGTTAGACGCTTTTGACTCAGATGCCATCGATAAGCGCGAGCGCTGCCCAAATTCCATTGTTGGTGAGGCCACCGAGGAACAAGAGCTCATCGTCATGGATAGGCTGTTCAACCAGATGTGTCTGAAGATGTCCACTCTGTTTGGAAAGCCTCACAAGATGGCCACGAAAGATGATGCACGAAAAATCCAACGCCCATCTTTTGATGCCTTCCTGTCCAAATTCTTCCCTTCCACTACCCTTGCTGTCGACCGTGTCCTTCGTCTCCTCTCTGATGGATCCAAATCATTCATGGTTACCATTGGAGATGGGACCATTACTTGACCCGTAACACGAGATTGAATGGTCGGTCTTGGTCTGGTTCCAGGCGTTGCCTGGAAGACCATAGTTCCTTTGTTTTACTTTCACGTCTTGGATTTTGCGGATTTTTTACGTTTTGTTACCAACTTGTTATAATACTTAGAAAGAGCGCCTTCAATGCCAGTGATTGAAACACTTGAGATGGGCATTTAGTTAGACAGACCTGTCACTGTGTGCCTTTTTCTTGAATCTTTGGGGTACCTCGCGTCAGATCCAAGTCATCCATGACCGTACGATCAGTGAACACGGAGCTGCAGGGTCCATTGTTTGATTGCTATTTGATAGCCAAATACTTGGTCCCTTCTGACCAACTTGGTGACCCACGATTTGTTCTTTTGCACCATTACATCTTGAATTCAACTGAATTGCACAACATTTATTTTAAGCCGCTCTTCCGCAACTACGGGAAACAGTCATAAAATTTGGCATTCGTGAGCTACCTTTATCCTGAACTTGAAACGAGATTGACATCAGAGAATTCTAAAGGTAGTGACTTGTTCTTTAAATCGTCGACGTCGTCTCTTCATGCAGGAAAAGGAATGGATAGACTCTCTCAATCTGCCGGACGGTAGCTACAAGGATCATCTGGAAGAGATTTTGCGGCCCCAGGAAGGACACCCTTTCAGCCTGCGGAAATACCGATTTACTCCTGAAGAGTTCATACCTCATCCCCCCTTTCGCCTTCAGGACACACACCTGTCGAAAGACTTAACTTTGACTAGTGTCATTCATGTGCCCTCCTTACTTGACGATCTACGGAAAGAATTCCGCTTGCAGTTTGCCAAGTTTCTGACGACGACAGGTGTACCTAGCACTGAGGCAAAACACCTTCCTAGGCCAAGAGAATACCAGGTTCGAATACACGGCTTGTCTCAAGTCTCTGCGGCATATTTGACAAGAACTGGGTTCTGTAGTTTGCTCTATGCAACTCGTATGCATCTCTTGTCGGCCTCTACCTCGTGGGTCTCGCCACTGGATTTCTTCCGATTTTCCGAGTCGATACGAGTGGAAGAGTGTTTTATCGACGAAATGATGGTCCATGTACCAGGCGACGCCGCCCGACTTGCCATTCCGGATTTCGGTTTGGACGAAGATACAGCACAATTGATAGACCCTGTGATAGCAGAGCAATTGGTGGCCTCGCGCCGTATAAATGCTGCTCCTGCAATGTTTACCTTCTACCCTCCCAACACCAGCGGTGAATCAATTATTGATGAATTACATTGTTCTGAGCCAGGCTTCGTCTATACATTCCCCAGCGCTGATGGATCAAATCTCCCTTATCTCGAATCGACGTCTGCTATATCCTCTGACTGGTGCGAATCATTCTGGGAAAAATATGTGAAGACGGGACCTACATGCACTGAATTGCCAAATCAGCGGACTGGCCGAAAAAGCATGGTTTGGGTTGCTGGACCGCGCGTCGAGAAAAAAGAGCCTGAACTTGATGATGACCTTGAAACTTATTACTCTCCGGTTGTATCGCACTTCGTCCAGCGAGTCCGTGCCTTTTTTTATATTTCGTGATGGTATATTGACCAGTCTTGTATGCAACAGGCGTGGAACAGAGCAGTGGAACACGATGCAACGTTCCTTTTGATAAGCTGCGGCTCAAAAGAACGCATCTGCATACGGCACAGAGGAACTAATACACTGTTTATGTCCGATGTGGTTCGAGCAGATGCTGGAGATTATATGATAACTCAACTGGCTTTCTATTCTGCATTCCTGCGAGACCATCTTGCCCGTGGGCTTCACCCGAAACCATCGTTGAAGCGGAAGCATTCGGACGACACCGACAATCCAGACTTCCCCCTAAAACGTCCTGATCATTCAGGAACACCGGTAATGACTGCACAAGGGAATGATAAGACCTTCGATTTGGTGTGCCGTCTGCTTCTCCTTTATGTTATAATATCGGTTCTAACAATCCGTCTTACAATCGTGAATAGGAAATGGCCAATCGCCCCGTTGTTCTCTTGACATTCGATATGGGGGTGTATCGCTCATCCGCGCCTTCCACATTTCTCCGTCAAGGGTCTTCCTGTACCCCTTTGCCTTTAAGCGAATCCTTCGAACAGGAGGTGGGAGGGCGGGAATGCCCTGTAACGAAGTGTGTTTACCTCAAACTCTGCAAAATACTCGGCAAAGGGGCAGAAGGTATCATCTATAGAGCAACAGCGACGCTTCATTTGGAGTCTGGGTTAACGATGGAGCAATCCGTGGTTGTCAAAGTCGCAAAGATGCCATACGTCACTGAATACCTGAAGAGGGAGTACGATATGTACTGGAAGCTGGCACTGGCTGGTGTCTCCGAAGGTATTCTAAAGGTTTATGGGTTGTTTGAGGATGTCGAGTTTGGCAGT